>CM031237.1:906249682-906423684 GCA_018340775.1 Taxus wallichiana var. yunnanensis | reverse complement strand
AGCTCGTGGTGATGTTTCATGAAGTTTGAACGTGGAATGCATAAATGGCTTCGAGTTAACAGAGCAAAACGGTAAGAATCAAGTTTGATAGCCCACCATTCGGAGGACTCAATGCAAAGGGCCCGATTGCCAAAACGAGGAAAGAGTTGGTGTGGGGTTCAAAATCAATTGCAACACCGAGTTAGAGGATTCGAAGCTCACCGAGTTGAGATTTGTGCAGACTCTATCCACATGGACCCCCCTCCTCTTCAAGTCAAACGGGTCAACGGGGGGTCCCAACATTATGTGAATTAAATTAATATTTTTATTTAAATATTTTAATAATAATATTTATTATTATTATTTAAATATTTTATTTAAATATTCTTTTAATTAATTGAGAAGACTAGGTCATCAGGCAATTAATGACCCATGATGGAACCTTCTCGGTGGTTAAACTAACTCCAATAAATACATCATGGGCCTTCATTTTAGGAATGTAATTATGACCATTTCCTCTTCTTTCTCACATATTTTTCTATAAATGTAAGTTGGAAGCTCATTTCAAAGGGTTCCAACAGTTCAGACAAGTTGGACAGTTAGATATCTCAAGCAAGAGTGTATACTTTTCAAGGGTCCTCTCTCTTCTGCAAGTTGTTCTTGTGTGTTGAGAGAACTTTCAAGCCTCCTCTTCAAGACTGTAATGGCAACTATTGCCTCTTCTAAATGTATGATGCATTGTGCATGTTATTGAAGCAATAAAAGTGTGTGTTTTGTGACTAATCTCGGTCCTTTCATCCTTGTATGCTTCTTTGTGCCTTTCTCGTACTTGCAGGTACACTGTGCAAGTTTAAGTTTCTATTGCAGGTTCTTGGAGTTCTGTGCTTATCGAGTGGTGAAGTATTGCATGCAGTTGAGTTGTGGTGTCTGTTCACCCTTCTTGAGTTCATCCTTCTTCACTGGGAAACTGGTATATTTCTCGGTCTGATAAAGTTTAACAAAAGGAACGCGTGTCTCTTAGCCTGTGGTATCCTGTACCCTCTCTAAGTTGCAGTAGGTGAAGTTGACCTGTGGTGCACACACCCTCTTCAAATTAACCCTTCCTGAATCTGAAGACACCCTTTATTCGGTGCATCACCATCCCTAGTATAGTTTCATTTCTGTAAATCTCTTTCCCTAAAACCCCATGAAAATGTTAGCATAGGACTAGATAATCATTTTTGTTACACTAGGAGTAGTCTGAAGACTTAGTTTAGGAAGAGGAAGCCACCTTCTCGTGAGGTTCACCTCGAGCCCAAGTCCCACAAAATTGAGAGGTGATCCCATGTGTCCCAATCGCACCGAACGTCCTATTCACATCCTGGCCATTCGGGGTGCGGTGATTTAGTGACAAACAATTAACACACCGCAACCTCATAAAAAGCTTTATGCCTTTGATTTGATGCTCAACACCTAGTAAAAACTTGTTTTTGACCATACATCAGGTTATGCACACCATATAGATGTTTCCTTTGACTGTTTGGTCCCACAACTTCACACATCCACGGAAGAGAGATCCCTTTGATCCTCTCCATGTAGTCGGCTTCCCAAAACATACGTCATCCCGTAGTTGGTCCACATTACCATCACATGCTTTAGAAGTGTCAAGTGTTCCCAAGACTATTATTATCTCTACAAAATCCTCCAACATGGTCATTTTAGACTACAACTAACAACCTAAAGCATATTAAAGAAGCCTACCCAAACAATCAAACTCTTTTCAATCCAATGACCAATATAGTCACTCATTGGCTTGAGGGGGAACAATATCATTATCAAAAAACTGGGGCATCCTTGGCTATTATTTCTCTCACATTTTGTGCCTATAAACAACTCAACAAAAAGGGGCAAATGTAGACACTACCTTTTCACCCCTAGGTGACCCAACACACATTAATCATAATTATCAATATCATCACTATCCTAAGTACACTTCAAAATTACCATTGTAAATCCTAAACTACCCATGTAAAACCTATTTAACCTCTCCTAACCACTTAAAACCAACCTAGTCTAATTTACCCTACCCATCCCTAACCCCTAACCACTCACAACCCACCTAGTCTAATTTACCCTACCCATCCTAACCCCCTAACCTCTCACAACTTGAATCCCTAACCTCCCACTATTCACCTAACAACCTAAAACCTCATATGGCAAGTGGTTTCAACCATTTTCCATCTTTTCCTTTGTTGGTTTATAATCTCTCGAGAAAAATTGACGACGACCTATGATCACCGATGATCATTACAATCATTGTTCATCCTATTTAACTAGCCTCTTCCTCCATTACAAAGCTAGTCATAATCTAGATTTTGAGACGACTCAAGTCAGCACTTGCAAAAAACATCATTACGTTCAAGACTATCAACACATTCTTGCGAAAGCCTCGAAATCATCACCGATCACCAAACAACCATTTGGGAGATCCATCAATTTCTGAACAATTATCAAGGTTGATACATTTATTTCTTTCATTTTTTCAATTTGTATTACATCGATTATAACCCACAATCTTTCATTTACATCAAATTACATAGCCATCCCTAGCTTTGTTTCTCATTTTACTCATTTAGCCCAACTTTCTGCACCTTGTAATATCCACAAATATTGCCATCGATCCCCAATCACCATTGATAGATCCCTCGACCTTTTCTTCTTTCATTAACTTCCCAAACACATTGAAATTACTATTTTTTGAGTTTCAAAACTTCCAAACTCCTCATAGTCCACCTTAACATTGTGAATTCTTATCAGCATTTTATTATTGTCTATTTTATCTATCTTTTATCAAAATAAGAATTTTATCTCTCGATTAATTCTATAAAATTAAAATATTATTAAGAAACTAAAAGTATTAATTTATTTAATATTTAAAATGAAATGAAATGAAAGGGAAATGTACTTACCTGATTTGGACTTACCTCGCAGTGATATGGGACTAAGCATGGTGATGAAATGGCGGAATATGATGTTGTAAAACCTCGAAAGAATTAAGCATAGAAAAATCTCCTAGATGGGGTGCACTGGGGAAGGACGGTGACACCTAGGGCACCTCTAGAATCTGGGTGCTCTAGTCTGGGAATAGCTTGAAATCGATTCTGGTGTAGTCATAAACATTCACAATACTTCTTCCTTTGATCGGTTAGTGTCACACTTGGTTCATTGGTGTCATTGTAAATCTCCAATGAATAATCACCTATAAGACCCCATACAAAAGCATCAAAACCCTAAAAATAAAGATGTAAATAAATGGGCAGATTGTCCTCAATTGCCAAATGGATGGAATTATGACTGAGCATTGCACTACATCTTAGACCCGATGTAGTTATATGTGCTTGTGTGTGTAATAATGTGCCTAGGGTGCCCTAACGTCAATGACGCCAAAGTAGTGAGAAAATAGCTAGATAAAATGAAAAATGGTGGATGGAATAGAATAGACTCCCCTTCTTATGTAGTGTGTGATGCAGAATAGTGCCCAAATGTAGTCCCTTGCTCTATATAGATAGCTAGCCCTTAGTAGAAAATAGTCCACCCTTAAAGTAGTGTGTATGTTGTGTTTATATAGGGATATCTTGCTCAAATTTTGACACTAATGACCCGACATGTTGACTAGTACCTAGGGAATGGGAGGGAAAAATCATAAAGACTGACCTCAAACCTCTAAATTAGAACCAAGTGTGATGGGGACCAAGGCACCTAGAAATGAGGACCAGGGCACCCCAATCCCTAATCCTTCTATAGGCACCCTAGTCAAATACTAGAGATGACAATTGAGTGAATAATGACAACTAACTCCCCATGAGAGATGACCAAAACGTGCTAGTGACTAAGGACTATGTAAGACAAACAACAACAAAGACCAACTAAACTGACAACTAGACTAGGGGATGGGTCATTAGTGAATACTTTTCTTACACAAGATCCATACATAAAACAACATACTTGGTAGTATAATAATAGTAGTAAGTGCATGATTTTGTGACTACATTTTCCCCCACTTTATGTTGGTGAGTGAAATCTTGGTAACATAAAGTAGTTAGAGATGCATACCTGAGAGAAATATGGAAAAGAATCCATGATGTAGAAGAACGTAAAAATGTGGTAGAAAGCATGTTTCGAGTGCAAACATATAGCATGAAAAACCATGGATCATCTGTGTTGATCCATGCAATGTATTAAGAGATGAAAAACCATGATGAAGTGCACTAGAAAAAGTGATGATTATAATGTTGAATGATTGATGATTTCAAATGTTGTATGATGATGATGTGATGGGGTAGGGAGTGATTATTCCTCAATCCAATCACGTGTGTAGAAGAAAAGAGATTTTGGTGTCCTACCACCAGAGGAAGAGTGTAGGGAGAAAGGTGCATTATTATCCAACCTTTAACTACATCCTCAAGATCTAGCCACTGCAGATGGAATCAAATCAAATTTTTAGTGGTTTTGGATCCAAAATTTTTGATCAAACGTGTTGACCCATATAGGAGCAGTATAGGAAAGAAATGACATCTCATTGCCCCCACTCCAAGGGTCCAAGAGATGGCTTCCAAGTTAGGTCATCTAGAATAAAATGAAATGTATGATGGTTTCCAAGTTAGGTCATCTAGAAGCAACACAAAAATGTAGAATAACTTCCCAAGTTAGGTCATATGGGAAAATAAATGTAACTCCCAAGTTAGGTCATCTGGGAGGCCAAATATGTTGTATTGTATCGATTTAATAGTATGATTTCAATTGTTATAGATTTGAACGTATTTGATTGGTTTATTGATTGATTGATTGATTGGTTTACTCATATAGATATTTTATGCTTATTTCCCCCAGGTTAGGTCATTAGGGGAATCGATAGAAAATGATGAAATATCGCATGGTGTATTAGTAAAATGTTTAAAAATGATGAATTAGAATTGTTGAACAATTGTGTAGTGGAGTAAGGGGAATTATAGGATGACCCCAATTGTATGCCCCCCTTTTGGCAAAAGGGAAGTGATAATGAGAATGAACGTTGAACTGAAAGTAAGTCCAATAATAGATAATGTAGAATAGATATTGTGAAAATGTGTGTATATCGAGTGAAGGACAATGTCATGGAGAAATAGTGTGTGTGTCATGTGTATGATGGTATGGTGAAATTATGAAGAGAATGGTGTAAACAGGAGAGCAATCAGAGTAAAAATGCTCAAGATATTGGTAAAAATCATGTGATGTGTATTAGTTGAGTAGTAAATGTGAAGTATGACCATAATAGAGTGAATAATGAAAAGTGACTATAAATAGTAAAGTGAAAAAGTGATTAGTCAACTCATTTGTCTTTTGTGAGTGTGAGAGTGAGCTCGAGTGTGTAAGGATGCTCATAAGTGAGAGTAACATGACCTATCCATTTTGAGATGGTAGTGACAAGGCATCACGCACGACAATGGTGGAGTTGGTAAGTGTGATTTTTTTTTGAAAAATGCATGTGTAGTAGTCATTTTTGCAATTTTTACGAAATTTGGAATTTTTTTTCTCTCGTTTTTAGACCTGGAAAAGAGCGGTGAAGGCGCTAGTGACACTTTAGACATGAGTTCCTAGACATGGGCATGGTGTACCCCTAGCTCCTTTTGGGCACCCCAATCTAGAAAGTGCATGTAGTCAATCCTAAGTGGTGTAAATGTGATTTTTTCCTTGTGTAGTAATGTCATAAATGTTTATGTTTTCCTATGTATAGTGTTCTAACATTTTTGGTTTTATTTTGGTGTTGTGTAGAGGGATATCCATTTGAGGGAGTTTCACGATGGTGTTCGGAATTTGAGTACTTTTCTTGAGTTAGGTTTATCAAATGATGATTAGGAGGTTATGGACCATGCCGGCCTATGAACATAGATAGGATGGGGGATGTGCCCCATAATATGCCTATGTTGATAGATTTTGTGTGAGAGATGGTGTGTGGATACTTGTACGTTTTGGCTACCTACTAGTGAGATGACAGTCACACTAGAGGATGTATATTGCATATGTGGTTACTTTTTTTGGGAGAGGTACACATCATGGCTATGGAAGAACATGGAGAGAGAATGCGGGTTGTTAGGTGATATTTTGTGGGGACTCGAGTGCCTTCGAGGCCCATATTATCTTGGATGTGATTTTGAGGTCAGGGTTTCCATGCACTTGCAGAAGTTTATAGCCATGGTTATTGTGTCATCTATTGCAGTGGAGGGAGGTGGTGTGGGCATCTTATATAAGATGCACGATATTTTCTAGTGGATAGAGGAGGAGGGTACTAGGTATGCATGGGCATGGTGTGTGTATCCCACCTATATAGAATCTCTACAGATTTACATAAAAGAGGAGTATGGAGGTAGTACTTAGGCCATTGGCACGTGACTACTTTAGACTACGTGGGAAGAGGATGGATGTATGGGCTATGAGTCATATATATGGAAGTAGATTATGAAGGATGATCGGAGGATGTGGTAGGTTACAATGCAGAGAGAGTGGGGATTGGTTCCTAGACATATATTTTTTTTGGAGATGAGTTTGACTACATGGGAAGAGGATGGATACTGATACTTATAGAGCCTTGATAGATCAAATGGGCCCAAAGTAGTGATATGGAGGACATACTAAGATTATGAAGGATGGCCAAAGGATGTTGTAGAGTTATGATGCATATGAGGACTATGTGGTTAGAGGATCGGTTCCTAGGTGTGACCAAGTTATTTCAGGTGGAGAAGATATCATGATAGTTTGGTATGGCCCAAGATGTGCCTCCGAGATCCATATGTGTGGTTACAAGCCATTAGAGCACCTAGGAGGGCTGAAGCTAGACTAGGGCCCATAGGAGAGCAACTAGTACCTCTTGGGCATGATGAGGTAGATGTGGCCATAGAGCTTTTTGACACAGATGATGCGGGGTGTATGAGAGGCATACCATGCATGGTGGATAACACATCGATGGTGTTTTTGTTTCCATTATTTGTGGATGCAGTGGGATTACCATAGGGAGGCAGAGTGGAGGGGCAAGCACATGCCCCGATAACATAATGTAGTGGTGGTGAATAATAAGAGAGCATGAGTATCTAGATAGTTGTATTATATGATTGGTTATTACATGATGGTTATGGTTGTCTAATGTGTTGTGTTATTGGTTGTAGGTGACGCATATTGGAGTTTGATTGTGGACACATCTATCCTACGCATATTGATTGACGGAATGTGCCATGGACATACTTGTGGGTGGAGGGATGTTAGAGTGTGTGGATGAAATTGTGGTGAACATGCCCATTTGTTTGAGCCAAAGTCATAGCAACATTGAAATGTGTATAGTGCTATTGAGAGAGAGAGGATGAGGAACGCGAGGAGACATGACAAGAGAGAGGTGGTGGGTGGTGGTCCTTAACATAGGATGTATTTGCACAATTTATCACACTACAAAGTCACTTTGCTTGAAAATTCTATGGAGATACACCTATTACATAGGAAGGTGGAGAGGTATAGGGGTCGTGATTAGTGACGTCAAGTTAGTGGTGAGGCTTCTAGTTCCAGAGCACTTGTATTACTAGATAGTGATAGTGATGATGAGATATGAGTTATATTGATGTATTCGATGTAGGGAGTTTCCCCTTAGTGATGAGATGTGTTTATAACTTTGATTGTACTTGATATATATATATATATATATATATATATATATATATATATATGGATTTATTAGCCTATGATGAGTATATTCATTGTGTGTTGATGTGATGATATGATGATGATGTATTGATGTTATTTCACTATGCCTCGATCTTGATGTGTGTGGATATCATTTGCATTTGGTATTGAAAACTTGTTTCATGAGTAATTGATTATGATATAAATTATATAAGGTGCACATATCGGATGATTTATGGAGTGCATGATATAACCTAGTGATAATATTCATGTGTGTATTTTTGAAATGTGATGATGATGATGAATGATTGATGTTACTTATATATAACTCTTGATGTGTTTGGATATCATTTTATTTTTGAATTAATTTGTAATGAGTAATGAGTAATATGATGATGATATAATGTAGATGATAATGAATAATGTATGTAATATGATTGTGGAAATGTAATTGTGATGAATGATCAAAATATAGTCATTATAGTGTAATGAAACGTATGTTAGTAGGATGAAGAGGGGGAAAAATTAGTGATGCCCCTAATGGAGAGATGAGAGGTTCATTTAGATAAGATCCCTCAATAGTCAAGAATGAACCATGTAATGTAAGAGTGCATCATCGGGAAATGATTCGATAGGGTGCACTAGATGAATCGATAAAGTGTATGAAGAGAGGTTCTTATTGTAATATATCCCTCAAAATCATGTAAGAACCATAAGAACATGAGTGCGTCATCGGGGTGAGGTGATAATAATCACCTACTAAAGACCAAGGTGACATGAAGTGGTGGAAGCATGTGGAATGGAAGCAACGTGAGCATATGAGCCAAATTAAATGTCATATGGAGCAACGGTGGGAGGTGCGAATGCCAAGGGTTGTGGAAGCTAATGTGAAGTAGTAGCATGATGTGATGGATGAGATATATGAGATGGATGATATGGATGAGGTGGATGTGATGGTGTAGCAATGGATGGATGTAATGGAGAGCGCATGAGTGGTGACCTATGGTGATGGACCAACAATGACCTTAACACTAGGAGGAGTAGATAAAACAACTGAGTAGTAGCTCATTGATGAGGGAGAGGAGACATGGACCACTCATGTGAGCGAGGGCCAAAGGAGATGATGCCCTTATCCTCTAATTATTGTAAATGATCATGAAGGGCTAAGAAATCATTATCCCTATGGCCATTGATATGGTGATAATTACAATATGGTTGATCATGTTGACGATTGTAAATGATGTTATGGATGATGGTTAGAAGGTAAGAATTAAATTTCATTGAGTAAAACACACAAACATCATGTGGTCAAGTGATGAGAGAAACTTAATGGCTCATGTGACACAGGTGTAGGAGATTGAGGTGTAGCTATCATGGAAATAGGAGAAGGATGCTTATTGATGCAATAGGTTGAGATTGCTTGTGAGGAGGAGATGGAGATCATGTGGGACACTCAACTGATGGTAATGGAGAAGAACTAGATGGTGTAGTAGTAGTAACTAGAGGTGGAGGATCTATAACATGTGCTAAGAGAAGGTCCTATTCTAGGTCAATGACTTTATAAAACAAAAGTATGAATGACTCACATGTGTCATATTACAATCGTTTCTTGAGAGTGGGAATTAGACCATGAAAAATGATAAATTGCTTCTCAAGATCGATAGGTTGGAATACTAATTGATGCATACAAGCATTGAATCGTAAGATGTAATCCCTGATAGGTTCATATGTACCCTAATGTAAAGTAGGTATATGATCATAAGTAACTCTAGGGCCATTGTTGATGATAAAACGATGAGGAAAGTCATCCTCCATGTCATAGTAAGTAATAATAGACCCAAATGGAAGATGAGTGTACCATTGTAAAGAATCATCAGTAAGACTATGTCGAAAGGCCTTAAGTAATAATCTATCATTAGAATAGGGAGCCATAACCATGCGGTAATGTTGGAGATGTGAATGAGGGTCACCGAACCATCAAAAACATGTGAATGTAGGCATGATAAAGTCTTTAGGAAATGTAGAGTTATGAATATTCTTAGGGATAGGGTTTCCATGTAATGAGTTGTTATCAATTGAAGCATAATAGGCCCTACTTTCTAAAGTGAGTGACTAAACTTAAGATTGTAATTGACCTATGACATGCATGAGAGACAAAATGTCTTGTGAAGGAATAGTAGAAGATGAAAATAATGTATTAAGCGGTTGTAACTTGCCATTGTGAGTAATCATAGGAACATCTAGAGGAGAGTTCGATGCTAAAGGAAAACTAGGGGTAGGTGCCGAGAAGCTATAGATGAAGTAGATGGAATATCCATAATAGTGGTAGGAATAACATCGAAACATCCATAGAAGGTGAAGCAATCAATGGAGATGGAGCGATAGGTGGAGGTGAAGTGGTAGGAGTAGATGAAGTGATGGATGGAGGTGACTCATGCACAATATTAGATATAACCTCAGGAGAAGATGACAAAGGAGGGGAGAGTCACACTCAGTAGTATGGAGAGTAGTAGAATCATGACTATCAATTGCTTCATCGGAATCAGATAGAGACTCATATATGAATATGTCATTAAGCATGTCATCAATTGGATCATCGAACATAGTATGAAAGGAGTATGTGAATTAGTACATGATGGATCATGAGAAGTAGTATCAGAAATAGGAGAATCATGAGATGTAGCTATAGTAGTGGTCTTACTAGGAGGAGAATCAATATGCACAGATGTACCACTATCAAGACCAAACATGAAATCAATAAGAGAATCATCTAGAACTTCCTTAGAAATGTTAGAAGGGGTCATGACTAACTATATAACATGGTGTACAATGAGTGAAGCTCATCAGATCATAAACAATGCCAATAGTAGAATTTTCAAAGCTAGTAGGTACATGGAATTCATGGGCTAAGAGTTGTTGAATATGATCTGGCATAGTAACATCATGATATAGGGCATTGAGTTTAGCGATGGTGGCCTCATCGTAGATGGGATTAACACTCACATGAGGCATGATGAATTAAGAAGAAGATGAGCTATCCTTATCCATTTAGGGTTGTTGTGGATCCTAGGGAAAAATGTTCTAATCTATGGGTTCACCAAAATGATTCTATAAAATTGGAATTTTATTAAGAATCTAAAAGTACAACAATGTAATAACTGAAATATATTGAAATGTAAATGCTAAGTAATTTATTTAATATTTAAAATGAAATGAAATGAAAGGGGAAAGGTACTTACCTAATTTGGACTTACCTCGCAAGTGATTTGGGATTGAGAAGAGTGATGAAATGGTACTAACAAGATGTCACAAAAAACCTCAAAAAGAAGCAACAAAGACATATCTATGAGGCACCTAGGGAAGGAAAAGCAGGATGCACTGGGGAAGGATCATAGGCACCTTGGTCTATGGAATAACTTAAATATGAATCGGGTGATCATTGTTTCGCAATACTTTCACCTTTGGTCAGGTTGGTGTCACACTTGGTTCGCTAGTGTCGCTGTAAATCTCTAATGAATAATCACCTACAAGACCCCATACAAAAGCATCAAAACCCTAAAAAAGAAAGATGCAAATGAATGGGTTAGAATTATCCTCAACTTCCAAATGGATGGACTTACTGATGAGCATTGCACTACATCTCAAACCTGATGTAGTTCTATGTGCTTGTGTGTGTAATAATGTGCCTAGGGTGCCTAGCATCAATGACGCCAAAGTAGTAGGAAATAGCTAGATAAAATGCAAAATGGTGGATGGAATAGAATAAACTCCCCATTCCTACATGCGTGTGTGATGTAGAATAAGTGCCCAAATGTAGTCCCTTGCTCTATGTAGATAGCTATCCCTTATAAAAATAGTCCACCCTTAAAGTAGTGTGTATGTTGTGTTTATATAGGGATATCTTGCTCAAATTTCAACACTAATGACCCGACATGTTGACTAGTACCTAGTGGAATGGGAGGGAAAATCATAAAGACTGACCTCGAACCTCTAAATTAGAACCAAGTGTGACGGGGACTAGGGCACCCATAAATGGGACCAAGGCACCCTGGTGCCTCTAATCCCTTCTTAAGCCACCCTAGTTAAAGATTAGAGATGACAACTGAGTGAATAATGACAACTAAGACTCCCCGAGAGACGGATGGAAACTATGCTTTAGTGAATGACGATTGTGCAAGACAAACAATGATAAAGACCAACCGAATTGACAACCGGACTAGGGGATGGGTCATTAGTAATACTTTTCTTATGCAAATCCATAGATAAAACAACATACTTGGTGGTATAATAATAGTAGAAGAGCGAGAAGCCACTCGAAGAGTTTTAGTATGACTACTTGAGGATTTCGAGCTTCATACCGCTTTACTTTCTGGGCCACATATAATGACAAACATGATTTTTCCATTCCCTAATTAAATTCTAAATTAATCATTGTTATAATTTATCTTGTCATTTATCAAACCACTTGATTGTATCAAATGAGTTGACACCCTTCAAGGAAGTCCTTCATTCTGGATCGATATTCGTCGAACAACTGTTATCATCTTTATCTAATATCTCTTTGTCTAGTTGTCTTTGTACACAGGTTCTCTCACTTGGTGAAAGGAGGAGCCTCTTTCATTATCTACATTTGATCATCATTGTGATAATCAACGCAAGTATTAAGTAAACCCTTCCTATTTGAGTTTTTGGTATTTTCAACATTTATAGCACCTAACCGAAAAACACCTTAAACACTCCCCATAACTACTTCTCCCTTGTCCATATCACTCCACATAGCCTACCCCTAATATATTTTAAGAACCTTTATAATTTAGCCCCTTATACCGTTTAATATATGACAATATATTGGGTCCATTTTGACTAATATTTAAAGACTCTTTTTGAAATCACGTGATAGGTAATGCTTTGGATCGTGAATCCCCCCGTGATAAGGTCAAAAACATAATTTAATATCATCCTTAGTTTTGTACGAACATCATCAACAACCGTGATTTGAGTTTAGCAATGTAAGACCATTATTTTCATCTCACTCATTTATCCAATCAAATGGTTAAGATCTTTACTATGAGATATGTTAGGGAATCAACGAATATGATGGTACAAAATGGAGTTAGATCTATCAAAACATTTAGAAATTGTGTTGGGTGTAATAACAAACTTTGACCACCACCATCTAGTTTAAAATTATAGATTGGTTTCTCTCTGTATAGGCTCGTTGACACAATGTTCCAATCAAAACCTTCATGTTGTAAGAAATAAATTAAAAAAATAACAAAGCCCTATTTTTCCATATTTTCTCAAAAATTCCATTTGTTTCATTTATGTAAGGGCCATTATCGCCGCCTCTATCTAACAAACAAACAAGTTAACAACGTTGCTTGAGTGACCTCTCCATAAATGGCTAAAAACAACCATAGACAATGTTATTCTTAAACTCGATACTATATTTGATTAAGTAGACTCATGTTGTCTCCTCGATATGATTTTTTTAACTTATACTTTATTATTGTTGATGTTGACCTACACATGCAAAAGCCTTGAAGATTTTTTTAATAAAACATCATGTTTTAGGTATTCTTTTTCAATTAAGAAAATAATGGTTTTAATGTCCTAAGCTTACTCAACAAGCAATGAATGATAATGTGGCAATGCCTCTACCAACTCCTCCATACCCGGAAACATAATTATCCAATTCACAAGTGTTTACCATCCGTGCTTACATTATTAAAAATAATAACAATATGATTATGGAAATCCCTAAAAGTTGTAAATCTAATAAAATGTACAACTTTTCGGGACATTGGTGAAATTGGGACAAATTTAATATTCAACAAACATTACATTAAATAAACGATGCCATGATGGTATGGAAAAGCAACACAAAATCCGAATGTGTTTTGTCGAAAGAAAAAGAGGATTGCCTCACGTTCCCTCCACTAGTTAAAAGAGGATTGCCTAGGTTCCCTTCACTAGATTCCCCAAATACTTGAAAATTCTCAATCCCCTTCATCATCACAACTCGTTTCCCTCCAATGTTTTACATTCAAGTCTTCAACTTTAACTTCTTCACACCTCCCTATCGGCATCACAAATTGGACCAACCCTCGCACCATATTTTTTTCTTATCATTCTCGTTTCTAGTTTGGTTCATGTCTTTGTTATCAACTAGCATCTTCCTTCATAAATTTCCTACATTGCCCCCATGTCTCAACTTATAATGATTCAATAACCATCTTGTTATATAACACTCTATCATATTTAACTTCTACATTTGTTTCAATGTGAAACTTTTTACATATCCAATCAAATATTTTGTGTGCCATCTCTGTATATCACTTTCAACATATCCATTGGACCCTTGTGATGCAATTGCTAGTTTAAAATATGTGGTACTCTAAAACCTCTTACCATATTTACACTACAAATAAATGTTTAAAAGGTAAAAAACCATAATCGGACAAAACCGTTCGGTGATTGTGACCATGCTCCCAAATAAACTTAAGAAATTCGTTACCTCTACGATTGAGAGAACAAAAACAAAAGAGTGAACCTCTACGTGTAAAAAATCTAATGCATTTGATATGAAAGAAATCATAAAATATTATTAACTCAATAATATTTTAAATATATATAATATTGTGTGGCTCTCATCCTCCACCCCTCAATCTTCCTCCTGCATGTGGGACATTTATTTGCTTTATTTTATTCTCAGAGTTCCAACTGAGGCTTTAACAAAGGCAACTCAATTTAGTTTTAAAACCAACTGGGAGTTCCACATGTTCGCTTCTCGTTTGAGCCGACCACACACGGATTGAAAAGATAACAAATCAGCTCTGCCATCACAATCGGGAAAATAAATTAAAAACGCGAAATGCTACGTGTCTTTTGAGGTCTACAATTAGGGAGTTGTATGCGCCAACCCCGCTTAAATTTTGCCATATATTTTGCCAATTCCTTTGCAAAATTCGTGGAGCTTCTTCGCTGTGAAGCGACATTTCTTTGTAGGGAAGTGAGAATTAACATAACAAAACAAAAGTTTCTGTGTAGGAGTTAGAATGGCAGCAAATGAATGGATTAATGGCTATCTAGAGGCTATTTTGGATGGACGCGGTACTCACGCCGATAAAACTAGTTCCCAGTTAGAGTTAGAGGATGAAGAAGAGCTTGGGTCTGGCGTGGTTTCACAGGGATTATCTTTTAATCCTGCCAGATATTTTATCGACGAGGTCGTGAATGGTACCGATGAGATCGACCTTCACCACTTTTGGGTCAAGGTAAAATGATTCAATTTCAGATCTTATCTTGTAAAGAGTTAATGTAATTGTCTCAATCTGTTTTATTTTTCGTCTGGATTTTTAGGTCACAGCTACTAAAAACACAGAGGAGCGAAACAGAAGGCTCGAGAATCTTTGTTGGAGAATATGGCACATCAGCCGCACTACCAAGAAGGTTAGATGGATACCCAATTGAATAGTTTATGATCTAGGATAGTTTTGTTAATGTGATAGGGGTTTTGGATCGAGGTTTATGATTTTGGAAAAATTGCAGGCCGAATGGGAGCAAACAAAGAGGATGCGGAAGCGGCGTGTGGAGAGGGAAATGGGGAGGAGGGATGTGGCAGAAGATTTGTCGGAGGATTTATCGGAAGGGGAGAGGTTTGGGGGAGATGGCAGCAGCCATGGTGCGTTAGGGATGAAATTATCCGAAAGCCATTTTAATCTGGAATTGTTGGGGGAGTAGCAACAAAAGGAGAAACGACTCTACATCATCTTAATCAGGTATTTTTGTTTTGTTTCATGTGTCACTAAACCCTGCATTGGATAAATAACTGTGGCAAATAGTAGTTTTTGATTCAATTCTGATATTTTTAATTGCTTTTGCAGTTTGCATGGGCTTGTGCAAGGTTGGAACATGGAACTTGGTCCAGATTCTGATACAGGTGGCCAGGTATGTTTGCTTAAAATGAAATTCAAATATTTAATATTTATTCAGAGTTTTAAACAATTAAGGTTTGATTTGCTTTAAAAAAATCTACTGATGGATTTTATGGATGTTGTTTTTTAAAAACTTGATTAGTTTCTGCACGTGTCTTGCAGCCCATTAGGGTTTTATTCCAGTTCAGATCTTCTTTACAAGGCATGTGATTAATAGGAATGAACCTGTTACAATATCCCCCAATTTATTTTGAGTGGGCTACCACTCCAAATTCTATGCACTAGGTTGTTTGGTGATTGCATGATTACTTCAGGGAATGCAAAACATTGATATCATAACAAAAAATGTTTCTAATGTTGAAGGGGATATATAAGGAGGTTACTGGGTGTGGGAGCCCCTTAAATTATTTTGTGGTAATTCAGAACAGATTCTCCTAAAGTGAAAAATGGCATATGCCACGGAACCCTTTTGAAATATATATTTTTAAGTTTGTTGGGCAGCTGCCTGAGATCTCTGGCTCAGTGGTAGGCAAAAGTTTTTACTTGAGCCTTGTCATAGGTTTGGGTCACAAAGTTGGCTCCCCAATAACTCTGACACATAGGGGATGGCGATCACCATTCACTTGCAAACCAAAAAAACTCTTGCCAGCTCCTCCTAAAACTTAGGAAGTTCCCTCTGTGCGTCAAAATCCTTGGGACCTAGCATGCATGCCTAGGAAGTCCCCTCTGTGCGTCAAAATCCTTGGGACAAGATTTTAATGATAAGAAGAACAGATGGTTATAAATCATTTTGCAAAGTAGGATATGGAATGCCAGATTACCTTCTTCTATTAGGATTATAGCTTTATTTAGATGTAAAATATATGTGCAAAGACGTACAAGCTCAAAGTATTAATTGCCTTATTCTATTCATTATTATGCAGGTGAAATATGTTGTAGAGTTTGCAAAGGCACTGGCACAAATGCCTGAAGTGTACAGAGTGAACCTTCTAACACGTCAGATCTGTTCTCCTGAAATTGACTCTAGCTATGGAGAACCAACAGAAATGCTAACTTCTGATCTCGATGAAGAAATTGGAGAGGCTGGAGGAGCATACCTTGTTCGAATTCCTTGTGGTGAAAAAGAAAAGTATTATGAGAAAGAACATCTGTGGCCATACATCCCAGAGTTTGTAGATGGGGCATTGGGTCACATTCTTAATATCTCTAAAGTATTGGGGGATCTGATTGGAGGAGGCAGAGCTGTGTGGCCTCATGTGATTCATGGTCATTATGTAGATGCAGGCTATGCGGCCTGCCTTCTTTCTGGTGCTCTCAATGTTCCCATGGTTTTGACAGGTCATTCCTTAGGCCGGAATAAACTGGAACAAATATTGAAACAAGGAGAGCAATCGAAGGAAGAAATCAACAGAACATACAAGATTTTTCGCAGGATTAGTGCTGAAGAATTGTGTCTCGACTCTGCTGAGCTTGTGGTCACCAACACAAGGCAAGAAATTGAAGAACAATGGGGCCTCTATGATGGTTTTGATTTAGAATTGAACAGAAAGCTCAGAGTTCGTGCCAAGCGGGGTCAAACTTGCTATGGTCTATACATGCCTCGTATGGCGGTAAAAAATACCCATTCCTGGAATTTACTTTTTTGTTAATGTTTCTTTGTATCTTAAATGTTTGTGGGATTTACATTTTTGTGAAGGTTTCTGTGTGTCTTAAAAGTTTTGGTTTTCCATTCTGATTATTCTACTTTATATTACTGTTCTGCATTGAAAAATAGTCTGTGGCTTTTCAGGTGGGGGTGCTTGTTACTATTTGTAATCATAAGATTATAATTATGGGCATACTTTGTTGCAGGTCATACCTCCTGGAATGGACTTCAGCAATGTTATAGTACAAGAGGAGAGCACAAATGATGATTTAGAGAATGCTTCTGCTCAATTATCTGAGTCCCCTTTGTGGGGTGAGGTAAGAGACAAGGCAACATATAATTGCTTACCATCATGTTGGGTTTGACGTACTTTACAAGATAGTTACTTAAACTAACATTCTTCAATATTATACATCATATTACCTCATGTGCGATATAGACCTGATATACCCTGTTTTTTGATTTAGACATTGCGTTTCCTGAACAATACTTCAAAACCAATTATATTGGCTCTTGCTCGTCCTGATCCTAAAAAGAACATGACAACTTTGGTTAAGGCTTTTGGGGAGTGTAACAAGTTGAAGAAGCTGGCAAATTTGGTATGCCTTCTTCCTAAACTTATGTTTCCTTTCTGTCATGTGCT
Organism: Taxus wallichiana var. yunnanensis; assembly: GCA_018340775.1. Lineage (NCBI taxonomy): Eukaryota > Viridiplantae > Streptophyta > Pinopsida > Cupressales > Taxaceae > Taxus > Taxus wallichiana. The sequence goes on along the minus strand of CM031237.1, from coordinate 906,405,797 downwards.
GCTCTGCTCTCATTGCTAAAGAGCTGCATTTTCTGTTTTATGAGCTGACAGATGTTGATCATGGGGAATCGAGATGATATTGATCAAATGCCTGCATCAAGTGCCAATGTGCTCACTACAGTTCTGAAGTTGATTGACAAGTATGATCTCTATGGAGAAGTGGCATATCCAAAACATCACAAACAATCAGATGTTGGCGACATCTACAGAATTGCTGCAAAAACAAAGGTTAGATAAGTTTTGTGCCATTTTATAGGTGAAATTCTCAAGTATTGCACTGCTTTCTCTGTAATACATGAAATGTATGTGGCTTCAGAACTATTGTCCTGTTATGTGCAGGGTGTTTTTATCAATCCAGCTTTAGTGGAACCCTTTGGTTTGACTCTCATTGAGGTAGGTCAGCAGAACTTTTGTTGTTGCAGAGTGTTTTCTTCCATGATAAAAATTTATAGATTTCATTGCTGTTTAGAAGCAAATCTACCAGTCAAATAAAAGATACTATACTTTTGCTCTCAAAAAAAAAGAAAAATCTGCAGGTCTATCAATTTACAATTATGTACTATGTCTATGTAATTCTGGTATTTTTTGAACGGAAGTGTATATATATGAAAATGGGAAGTTGCCTAACATTGTTAGAGGAGTATATTGAAAATGTGGAGGGATGTTTAAGGATTTTCTTATACAAAATGATTGCTCCTTAAATCATATCAAAAAATACTTTTGCTTGTGTGTCAAAAATGATGAAATGAATCAATTTTATGCAGGCAGCTGCCCATGGATTGCCTATGGTAGCAACAAAGAATGGAGGACCTGTGGACATTCATAGGGTATAATATTTATTTAGGACTCATATCTCTAATTCAACTTTTGCTGAGATATTTCATACAATGTATCAGTGTTTGATGAATTTAAATTTGTTCTTATGCAGACATTGCACAATGGTTTATTGGTAGATCCTCATGATGACAAGGCAATTGCATCTGCTCTGTACAAACTTGTAGCCGACAAGAATCTTTGGTCTGAATGCAGAAAAAATGGCTTGAGGAACATTCATCTTTATTCTTGGCCGCAACATTGCAAGATATATTTGTCAAGGGTTTCTCAATGCAGAATGAGACACCCTCAGTGGCAGAGTGAAACTGATCCGGATGAAAGTGCAGAATCGGAATCAGAGACAAATTCTTTCAAGGATTTTCAAGATACATCTCTCAGTTTCTCACTGGATGCGGATAATCACTCTAATTCATTTAATAGTTCAGATAAATTTCTGCAAGATGATAAACTTTCTAATAAAGGCATTCCTGAACATATTAGGAAAGCCATACAAAGGGCTAACAGCAGGCAAACCAATTCACAAGAAAGGAATGATGAGAATTCACAGGAAAAACAAAGTATTGATCATAGTAATAGCTTAAATTCTTCTAGAAAACTTCTGCTAAGGAGAAGGAAGCATCTGTTTGTGATTGCAGTGGATTGCTATGAATCCAATGGAGAACCTTGTGTTAAGAAACAAGCAAATATAATCCAGGGCATTATCAATGCGGTTCGCACTGTAGGTACCATTGCAGCCTTTGGATTTGTTTTGTCAACTTCAATGACAGTTACAGAAACGCTTTCTTTGCTCCAGTCTGGTGCAATCAAACTGTCTACATTCGATGCTCTAATTTGTAGCAGTGGAAGTGAACTCTTCTATGCTTCTGGTGATAGTGTAGATTCGCCCATATTTCCAGATCCAGACTATGATTCTCATATAGATTATCGCTGGGAGAATGCCGAAGGGCTGAGAAAAAATATGGCAAAATTGAGTGGACCAAAGAATTCTCGGTACTTTGAGGAAGATGCATTAGCATCCAACTCCCATTATTTGGCCTATCGATTAAAGAACATATCTGTTGTAAGTTCCACATTTTTTATTGTCATGATTAAGTTTTTGCAAGGTTATGCTATTTATAGGTTTCAACATGTTATTGCTTATTGGAGTGGCATTTGACCTCTTTGAATACTTCTAGAGAGACCATGCTTTGTAGCTACCTTCTTACTAGTGCCAGCATAACATTTTTCATGTTGGAACACTTTACATAAAAATCACGTTGTTTTGAGAAAGCAGTAGAGTAAAGCTATTTTGTTAGAAAAAATTAGAGATCCATCATCCATGGAAAAACATTGAGTAATAAAACAGAATCTAAGAGTATGATTGACATTTAGCTTGTTCTTAGTTTTTTGTTCCTCCTGGGTTTTGCAGGCTCCCAAAGCCGATGATCTGATGCAACAATTGAGAATGAGAGGTTCACGATGTCATGTCATGTACTGTCAAAATTGTTCTCGATTACTGATCCTTCCTTTGCATGCTTCCAGATCTCAAGCTTTAAGGTGATCAGGATGAGAAGACTCAGCTAATAGCTGTCTATTTTAATCAAATTAGGTGTTCAATTTTTTGGCAATTATTGATGATGTGTATACTTATTTATATGACCAGTGCAGCTAATATTTCTACATTTGGTGATGGCAGGTACTTATATGTCAGATGGGGCCTAGATATAGCGAACATGTGTGTGTTTGTGGGGAAAGAGGTGATACAGATTATGAAGAGATGATTCCAGGAATGCATAAGACAATAATACTGAGAGGTGTTGTCAATAATGGGAGTGAGAAGATGGAGAGGAGACCCGACAGTTATGGAAGAGAAGATGTTGTTCCCTCCCAAAGCCCCAATATAATGATAGTTACTGTAAGTGAAGATGAAGGATTTAATAGCCAAGAGTTGATACCTTCTATGAAAAGATTGATAAAAATATAGAAATCCTTCGCAAATGTATGTAGTACCTTTGTTGGCAATTTAAAAGCTGTCTACAACTTGCTATAAACTGGAATAGCACAGTAAATTGAGTAAATCTGTTAAAAAAGAAATCAAACAATTTGGTGCAATAATAATGTAAATGAGTACAATATTTGGTGTGAAGTTGCCTGCAATCGAAGTTTGGTGGAAATAGTTGGGGCCGAGCACTGCTATGAAGGTGGTAGCAGAGGACTTTCTACAGCTGATTGAAGCAATTCAGTCCCTGTTTTTGGGTTTGGCTATTGCAGATAGCAATGGCTTAGTATGAATGCTTGAGAAGTTGTGTTTGTTTTACTTGGTGAATAGTTTTTTCAGTTCATAAAACTTTAAAAGAGGTAATATTAGGAGTTTCTTTCTTCAGGGTTTAACATATCATCTTGGTCTAATGTTTACTGAAGATAAATGAGGCAAAATCAGCATGATTCAGTTGGCCTCATGTCATTCTTATTAGGCATAGACTTTTTATATATTGTACATTGTATTGGATTGTTCAATTGTATATGTTGCTTTAGCATAACATTATTTGTTGCTTGTTTGGATGGTTCAATTATATTGATACTTTAGCATAAGACTATATGTTTGTTGAGTGAAGCAGTCACTTGAATTAGCAAATATGTTCAACTAGTCAATAGCTTAGACTATAGGACAATCTACTCAATAGCTTAGACTATAGGACAATTCTTTGTTGAGCAAATGATGATTGACCTTAGTCCCTCTTCTTCAACAAAGACAGCAAAATGGGCAGCAATGAAAAGAGCTTGACCATATGACTGAAGATGAACTATCTTCATCGGCAGAGGTATGGGATTTAAGATAAATGATGAAGCTTTTAGATTGCAGCAAATCAAACCAAACTCTGAACGGTAGGCCAGCATTTGTTTATATTCTAGCATCTGCTTGCCTATATTAGTGGAGTAGAGCATCTGGATGAAAATAAGAACTGAAATTAGAAGTTTGCAGATGCTTTGGGTGCCATGTAACACGAACCCAGCTGTCCTCAATTGTCCTTTGATTACTACCCCTGCTTTCACGCACAGGAAATAATATTATCTTGAACCAGACCTACTAGAGGTACAGAATTAAATATGGGATAGAAAATAAGATTGTCTGGGGAGAAGACAGCAATTACCTGGATGAAGACCTGGGTTCAAATCCCACCCAGGAAGTTGGGCCGGGTTCCCTGTGATAATCCTGCTATGATAAAAAAGCGCATGTGCTGCATGCCGGGGGTCCTTCCCACGGGTGTTCCAAAGTGGCCTGGGCCTGGTGATGTCCGATGTTTACAAATGGGAAAAAGTACTGGCAATTATTTTTGATGCAACTCTACACTGTCCCAAACCTTCAAATTTTGTTACAGTTGCAGAGTTATCTTTACAAAATATCAATTGTATTTTCTAGAAATCTGTGAGGCTTTTTCCAAGCAAATCTATTTGTTCATATCCAGCAATGATTACAACCTAGACTGCATGGATATGGGTACGGGTACGGCTTCGGTATGTTGATACGGCAATTTTTATAAATCTCGGGTACGGTACACTTTTGGTTATGTTATATATATGTATGTGTGTGTCTAAATATATATGTGTATATAAATTTTAAATTTAAAGAAGCATTTGCATACTCATTGAAATTTAATTATCATACATTGCATACTTACTGAAATTTATTACTCATAGGGTCATACAACTTAAAATCATTCATAGAACATGAAAACAAAATTGAAATTTCCAATACTTTGAGAATTGAAACTTGAGTTTGTATTGATTCATAATGACATAATGTTCAAAACATTATAGTAAATAACACAATACATTCAAATTCTCAACTTCTAGAGCATATCATTTAAATGATCATCAAAATCATTTTCATGGATGCCATTTGCAGCTCCACTCCCACTAGCTCCACTTACGAACCCTTGTGAAGGGCTCCTAGAAGTTCCTTATCAATGCTAAGAAGTGAAACATTGGCCAAACAAGTTGATGGTCCCAAAACTTGTTAGAACCACTAGTATACTCTTGAGTCTTCTTGGTTAAGAGGCGAAAGTTGGAATGAATGTATATTAGATCTTCACTAGTCTTCGATGTCAACATGGTGCATTTCATTGAGTGGATGAAACTTTAAGTACTTCAATTGCGCTCTGCGGAAAATTACTAATACATGTCACAAAAACAAAGTATTAATATTATTAATTTAAAAAAAAATGATGTCATTTTGAATTTTAATTAAGTAATTGGTAATTGGTAATTAAAATATCAAATAACAAGTTACAAACTTTATACCTCATGGAGAGAACAATTTGATCGTAATCGTCGTAAGAATTTGGCATTATGTTCATGCGGAAAGGCTGCCACAACATGACGGATCCATGGGGGTTTGTCACAAATAGCCTCTATCTCCCATGCTACCTTGTCCATCCGACGGATTGTAAATGATGTAGTTGGATCGGAAACAACCTCTTGAATGTTGATCTCGTCCCATTTGCAATGTCATGGTTATCATATGGTTGTTACCTACACCAAAGACTCTCCCAACTATTTCGCTTCATCGTAATATTTGGGATTTAAAACATAAGCAAAAAAGATGCAATGTCATTGGTCATTTTGTTCCACCTTTTCACAATCACATTTTTAATTTCATTGTAAAAATTTTCCTCGTGGTCCTACTCTTTGGCTTGTATGATATTATGGATTTTTTCAAGTGTGGAGTCCATGTCATCATATATTTCTCCAATGCAAACATTATCTTTGTCTACAAATCGTATTATACTTCAAAATAGGCTTTTGCAAAACTCAACAAATATTCAACATTTCCCCACCAATGCTTTATTAAGGATCCATGATTTTATTTTTTGGGCTATTTCGTGTTAGTTTCTTTAGATGGTCTAAACATTATTAATCACCATCATGCTCAAAGCACATCTCACATTCACAAGTGGTCTCAAGATTTAGTGTGTGAGAGGCAAACCTATTCTTCACAACCTATTAAAAATTAATAAACAATTTCAATAACAACACATTGAAATTGATTTAAAATTTCAAAACAAATATTAAATTTAAAATGAATTGTTCATTTATCTTCAACAACTTCAACTTTGAAAATCTTCTCGAATATGCCTGAGACATGTGATGGCCGGTGACAAATATCCGAATGTTTGCGCTTCATGTATATTTGCTCAATCCATGCAATTTTCTCAATCTTCCGCATCATTAGATTTAAGGAGTGTATTGCTTTCATGGTGTCCAAAATATGTGCTCATACCTACCCTCTACTATAAATCTTGCAGCCTTCTTACAATTTTTGGCGGTGTCCGTGATGACTTGACAACCCTCCTGTGGCCCACACCGACTTGGAGAACCCTTTGCGCAGCCCACCGACTCAATAGCCTCAATGAGAATATTTGCAATGAATTAGACATCGTCGTTTACTTCCCCCTTCACAATCAACAACCGTAAGTAAACATTGGCCCTTCGAGAATACTGCAATAATGTTGATGGGAGGTCTGCTTCTGAGACTTTCCATCCATATGATATAATAGAAACTCCTTAATCACCCAAGAATCTCTAATTGGTTGTAGAGAGATGTTTGAATGTGTTGTTGCACTTCTTTTCGCAAAAGAGAAGTGCGAACCTTATTATAAAGTGGCTTTGTATACCCTGCAGTGGTGCTTCATTAATGCCTCTCACCATCTGCACGCTTGCCGAATAAGGTGATCTCAAGACATTGAATGGTAGTCCACATGCAAATATACATTGAGACACCAATTCATTTGCAATATTCCTCTTCTCGATGTTAAATGTTTTTGTAATGGGCCTTTTGTTCTCTTGTTTGATGGCCGTGAGGTATCTCTGTATCAAAAGAGTCATCATCCGGAATAATTTTAAAGACGAGTCTCAATGAAATGATGAAATGATGGTGTTGATGTTGGTGGTTTTCTCATGGTCCTTTCATTGTAAAGAAATGGTTCTAGAGCGAGTTTTATTGCTTGAATGTTTGCATCCTCTTGCTCTTTTAGGTACATGGCTATAATTCTTTTCCACCTTCTTACACTCCTAATATCCGTCCTCATGCCCCGGTCCGGATGAGCTCTCAAACGGGTATATGCGGATTTAAATGTGGGTTTGCACAATGAGGACACATCCAAACACGTAGACACTACCATCAAAGAATAAGCTCTACCATTTCCACATGTCTCCATAAAGGATAATTTGGATCCATTTTCACTCTCATACCCCCAAACATTTCCTCCCTCTTGCCCACCGAAGTTGAACCTGGATGCCATGATTTTAGGATTAATTTGTTTTAACTTTTAACCTACAACAAGAGATATTTTTAAAACATTGCTAAATATTAAAATAATCTAATTAAATAATAAAAACAACAAATACAAATTAGAAAATTAATTTGTTAACCCATACAAGTCATTCTCATATTTTGATCACCAAGTTCGCCATAAATGGTGCGAGAGAGAGCATACACAGAGAGAGCGTTTAAATTTGTAACAAATTTAATTTAAAACTTTAAAATAAAAAACAAACGAATACATAACTAATTAAAAAAATTAAACAGCTTAGTCTTAGACGTTAATATCTCGATTTTGATCACCAAGTTTGCCATAAATGGTGCGAGGTGAGAGCGTACGACCAGAGGGTAGACGTTTAATTAAATAAAACTTCACTATTAAACTTAAAATACGAAAAAATTAATTAATATATTATATTTTAATAACCGTAAAATAAATAAATATTAAAAATAAATTTAGATCATGATCAATAATCATGAATGATGTGTTTGAAACACATCATTCATGATATTGATCATTGATCATATTCATATACAAAACATTGCTCAAAAGATTTAAAAAATGTCTGAATGCATGTAAAATACTTGGAAAAATCCTCCTTGATGTTTGTAGACTTGCTTCTCCTTCTCTCTTTCTCCTTCAAGCTCAATCACTCTCTCCTCCAAGCTCTCTTTCTCTCCTCCAAGCTCTTTCTTTCTCCTTCAACCTCTCTTTCTCTTTCTCTCCTTCAAGCTCAAGCAAAATAACAAAGATTGAGTGTGAGGAAAAAAGTAGAGGGATTGGGTGTTTATATAAGTGTTTGGGGGGTCGTTTAGGGTTAGGTTAGAAATAGGAAACTTTAAAATTAAAAAAATTTGCATATTTTTAAAGTTTTTGAGTTTTGTTTTAAAAATGATGTTTTAAGGGAATGGTTACGTCTTGAAATGTACCCACAGAGACATGGTGCGTTATGCGTGCGGAAAACCGTACCCGTAATGTACCTCTATCTCTGCGTGGGTATGTTTCTGACACATACCCACAACGCACTAGTCCTCTGTACTAGTACACTGTACATTTTTACGCCCGAGTACGAGGACCCTTATGGTGTTTCCGTGCGATGCAAGCTTACACTTACAAGACCACATTGTCATTGATGTATTTCATCAAATAATCCATGTGCCTTCTTTATGCTTCCACATTTTGCATGCTCGCTCATCATGGTAGTCACAACTACATGTTTTAAAACTCTACATATGACTATTTTTATGGATCTTCATACATTCTTTATGAAGCTTTGATTTTAGAAAATTCATATCAATCGTTTATCAGAGGTTGTTGAGTTTGGTTGTGACTCCGAAAGAGACTACGAGAATCGTATCGGCAATGATGCACCACGAAGAGGTTACACTCCAACGGAATTGAATGGCTCCAACGTAATCGCAAGGATCGATCAACAATGGAAGATTTGCAAAACAGAAACAAAGTTGCTCATAAGGAAAAGGCAAGTGGAGTGTCTTGACATACTCATAAATGAATAGTGAATAGGGACATATAGGGTGCTAAGTAACCCTAGTGCATGACTCAATAACAAACCTAAACCTAACCTATATGAGATGACCCTCCAATATGTGAGGAGGACACATATGATAACTCACACCAACACCTCCCTTCATCGAATCTGGGGTAGCGGTTATGAGACAGATCCTAAAAGAAGACACCCTAAACAACTAAGAAAGATGTGTCAATGGGGCCCATAACTAAGGCCCGATAAGGTGCCCATATACAAACACAATCTTCCTAGAAGAAGAAGAAGAAGAAAAGAAGGATTACATAGCCCAAGAAGATGAGCACCGCAGAAGACCTCACCCTAAAGAAGAGACAAGTAAGTGAAGAAACTTCATCTCGGTGAAGGGCTTAGTAAATAAATCTGCAATCTGATCACCGTCTGGAATGTCTTGAATGTCGATGACACCATCGTGAATAATTTCCCGTATGAAGTGCATATGGATCTCAATGTGCTTCGTCCGCTGACGCTTTGAAATAGATTTATGCAAATAGAGATAGTGCTCGTGTTATCACAAGAGATAATGGTAGGCCACCGAAAGTGGATGCCAAACTCTGCATGAATACCCCTAGCAGCCAATAGCTTCTGGGCAACGTTAATCGCTTCTCTATATTCTCGCCTCTGTAGAAGAAATCGCATTGCATTATGCTTCTTGCTAGACCAACTAATAGGACCCGAACCAAGAGAGAAATCAGCTGTGCAAGTAGATTTCCGATGATTTAAGTCACCGCCTAATCGTAATCTGTGAACCCAATCAAGTCAATATCTACCCCTCCATGATAGTGAATGCCATCAGCATAAGTGCCACGAACATAATGAAGGATCCGTTTAGCTACTTTCCAATGCAGCTCATGTGGCTCCTACATGAATTTGGACATGATCCCAATAACGATATGATAAATTTGGTCGAGTGTGAGTCAAGTAAATCAAGCTCCCCACCAACTGTCGATAAAGAGTACCATCAACCAAGGGAGTAGAGCAATCTGAAACCAACTTAACCTTGGAAAGAAAAGGAGTAGGAGAAGACTTGCAATCAGACATCCGAAAAAGCGAGCTAGCAAATCAAGAGCATACTTAAGTTGCGAAATCAAGATTCCCGAGTCAGATTGTGAAATTTGGATCTCAGGAAGTAATGAAGCGAGACTAAGTTAGTCATGGAAAACTTGTTGGCCAAGGCGATCTTCACGAGAATCAATAATAAAGGAAGAGTCACTGTGATCAACAAGTCATCAACATATAGAACAAGAATGAGTATGGAGTCATCTTGCCAGTAGAATATAAACATTTGGATCGTAATGACACCTAAGAAACCCCGATGTAAGTAAAAGGAGTCCATCTTAGCATACCAAGCCCGAGGGGCTTGTTTAAGGCCATAAAGAGTCTTCTTTAACTTACAAATGAGAGAGGGATCTTGGACATAACCGGAGGTTGTTCCATATAGATATCTTCCTCTAGGTCACCATGAAGGAAGGCACTCTTAACATCCATTTGATGGACTTTCAATCTATTCATCATTAGGCAATGGCTAGGGTTAGTCGAATAGAAGTCATCTTCGCAACCGGAGAAAAGGTTTCAGTATAATCAACCCCAGCTATCTGGGAGAAACCCTTAGCTACTAATCGCGCTTTAAACTTTTTGACGTCTCCATCTACTCCATACTTTGTTTGGAACACCCACTTACACCGAATGATTTTTCTTCCTTTCGAAAGAGTGGTGAGATCCCAAGTATCGTTCTTCATGAGAGAGGAATACTCCTCATCCATGGCAGAATCCCACTCAGGAATACTAGAAGCCTCCTGGAAAGACTGTGGATCAGAAGTAGAGGCGAAGAAAGAGTGGGGTCCAATGAAATCTGAGCGAGTACGTCTCATATCTGAAGTATCTCCAACTAAATTTCCAAAACTCTGCAAAGTTTTCCCTGGCCCAAAGAGGACCAGGAGGATCAGGCTTAGAGTCGGAAGATTCTTCACTTGAGTGAGAAGGGACATAGTCCTCATCATCACTTCTGTCAGAATCAGAAGACTCAGAGGTCTGATGGTTGGGAGGATCTGGAAGAGGATCATGCTCAACAAAGATCATCATCGATGAGTCGAATCAATCAACGAGTGAAGAACCTCAATAGGTGGAGAAGTAGAAGTCGAAGATGACTCATTGAACTTAACACTTCTCTCAATGCACAACTCATGAGAAGTAGGATTCATCAATCGATATCCCTTCACACCATCAGATACCCTACAAAGATACAAGGTTTGGATTGTGGTTCCAAAGCCTTGCGTTTCTTCTTGGGAATCCGAGCCATAGCCTTGGATCCGAAGACTCGAAAGTGCTCAACATCAGGCTTGTGTCCAAACCAGGCTTCAAAGGGTGTCATCCCTCTTACTCGCCTATGTGGAACACCATTCTAAATGTAATTTGCACAATTCACTGCTTCGGCCCAATACTGCGGAGGAAGAGACTTCGAGTGAATCATACAAGTGGCCATCTCTTTAAGAGTACGGTTCTTTCTTTCTGCGACTCCATTTTGCGAAGGGCTATAAGCAATCGTATGCTCTAAAGAAATCCCTTGAAGTGCATAAAATCTCCATAAATCTATTGTTTACATATTCACCTCCATTGTCGGTTTAAAGAACCTTGATAGATTGTTCCACTTGTTTCTCAGAAGAGTCTTAAAGTCCCGAAAATGTTCAAAGACTTCAGACTTAAGCTTAAGAAAATATACCTAAGTATATCGCGAATATTCATCAATGAAGGCTAGCACATAAAGAACTCTAGTAAACAAAGGAGAAGGAAATGGACCAGAAATATCGCTGAACAAGATCCAAAGGATGAGTATCTCTCCAGATTTTCCTTTGTCAAAATTCTTTTAGGATGCTTTCCAAGGTACAACCCTCATAAAGACCCTTAGAAAACTTGACGTGAGGCAACCCGTTGACCATTTCGTTTTGGCTCAATTGTTCAAGGTAACGATAATTTAGATGTTTGAAACGCTCATGCCATAGCTTACTATCCTCATTTGCATGAGTGGGCAAAGGACATAGAATCGAAATAAATTGGGAAAAGGTATATAACCATGAACGATGATCAACCTTTCCCTCGCCACTTTGTAGTGTCATTTTTAAGATCACGAATAATCACCGAGTTAGGACCAAATTCCACTTGCATTCCTTCACCAAGGTGAGTAATTTGGTAAACCGATAGGAGATTGGTAGAGAGATCAGGAACACTCAACACTTGGTTGAATGTTCCCCATCCATCTCTACCTATCCACTACCGAAACCGACATTGTCGTGTCATTACCCATCATGATTTAAGACATTCCACATGGTTTGATGTTGGAAAAATTAACATGCGAAGAACCCATGAGGTGCGAGGCACCGAAATCTATAATCCATGTCGATGAAGGAGCAACTCTGGCTACAAGGGTCTTTCCTTTCTTCTTATCATTTTTAGAACCTTTTGCAGCAGAAGACTCGGCCTTCGGAGCACTTTTTTTATGGATTCAAGAACACTTATTTTATTCTTCTCAAGTAAATGAGATAAGTGATCAATTGTTTCTAAAAAAATGGTTCTCATCATGACCAAACTTCTTGCAATAAGAACACAAAACTTGCTTTTTGTGCCTTAGGCTCGAAGTCGAAGTGTTTGTGTCATTTTTAGGTTTGGTCTTAGTTTCTTTCTTAGGTTGATTCTTTGTTTCTTTCTTCTTTTCGTCTTCTTTCCCTTACTAGTACTTGCTACAAGGGCATGTGACTTGGACTTGAGAGACCCCATTTGAATGAGTTTGTCCTGTTCTCGAATGAGTTGGGACGAAAAATAGTCAAAGGAGGGCATAGTCCAAGTATCGCTCAAAGTAGCTTTTGTAGCATAGAAAGTTAACACGAAAATAAAATATTCGGGACCTAGCTTAGAGAGAATCGATAAGATCAATTGAGAATCTTTCTTCTCTACTTGACATCCTTTTAACAACAATCTAATGTGGACAAATTTTGAGAAGAAAACTTGTATCTTTTGATCGGTAACTCCGCTTTAGTGTCGTTTTTGCAAAAGTACGTGTTTTTATGCTCTTTCCATCTGAAATATTTATTTTTAGAATCGCACTATAATTATAAAGTGCCATATCAATGTAACACACACTCATTATAAAGTGCCAAAATCTAAAGCTCTTACGTTTAACCATTAGTTTGGGGGATCTTGTTGCATTGTTCTGGGGTCTTGATTGCATTTCTTTTACCCCTTAGTTTCATTTCTTTTTGATTTTTTGAGGATGACATTTTTATCTACTTCTAAATTAGATCATGTTGAGCCATTAACAACACATAATTACCACACATGGAAACTAAGAGTGGAAACAATAATTAAGCGGAAAGGATTATGGGCTTTAACATCTTCGTTAACAACTAGTGTTCACTTGTAGAGAATATAAGAAATTTCAAAGTATGCAAAAATAGTGTAAATTTGATGAGTGTATGGGTTTGATAGGAACTTATGTTAGAGTAGGTATTTACTTAGCTCATGTTCACCTAGGTACATTATTTACCTTTATTGTATTTATCCTCACCCACTTATGTGTGTGGATATTTCTTTTTATTTATTTAGATATTATGAGATATTATCTAGTTGTGGAAGACAAAGAGTATAGTTCTTTCCTTGATCTATGGTATTGACTAGTTTTTCCTAGATCTATGGTATTGATTAGATCCTTGATGTCTAGTTCTCTCATAAAAAATCTATGGACTTGACTAGTTCTTTCCATGATTTATGGATTGATCTACGACCTTGATTGGTTCTTAGATTGTTTATTCCTTGCCTATATAAACAAGGTCCATTCTTATCAGTATTTCATTGAGTTCCATAATAATAAATGATATTCTTTTTCATTTGTTTGCAAGGTTTATGTAAAGTTATTCTAGAAAATTAATTTTTCATCTTATTGATCGTGATGTTTGATTAGCATCTCAGTGTTCTTGGATTGGCACGATCTGGTTATCATTCCTTTTATGGTATCAGAGCAGGAGATTGCTATTGACATTCATCTGTAAGTTTTATTTTGCAAATAAATTCTTTATATATTCATATATTCAGGGATTTACTCGTATTTTGTTGCTGCGTGCATTTTTATGCAAAAATAGTGAGAGGCTTCCATTAGATATAAGGTGAAAAACCCTAAGATCAATGGAAATCTAGAATTTTTTTCCGGTTTTTGTGAGATGACCCTTCCATTGAGATTCGATCATAAGATTTATTTTTTTGTTGCGACATAATTATTTTTTCGGTATTTTTGATCCTTGAGGTCTTTTCAAAAGATGTTTCTTTCTTTTTTAGCAAGGTCCATGGATGTGATTTATGCTTGATCTACTTGACTATTTCAGAAAATCCATGAGACTACTTGCCTTTTTGGCGGCAAAGGTCACTTTCATTGTAAATCATTGAGTTTTTTTTAGCAGAAAAACAGATCAGGATGTGACTTTCTTTGAAAACCAAATGACACACCCTTAACACACACACTATTGAAATCTTTAGCCCTTGGTCATATGATATGGTCATATGAGGGCTTAAAGCTTGTGATTCCTACTAGTAGGTGCTTAACTCCAGCCCCTTTCATTTTATTTGTGTGGTGAAGACAAGAGCATTTTATTTTATTTTAGTGGAAACTAAAATAAATAGTAGAGCATAATATTGAAAAACTTGTATCTTTTGATCGGTAACTCGGTTTTGAGTGCCATTTTTTGCAAAAGTGCGTGTTTTTATGCTCTTTCCATTGGAAATATTTATTTTGAGAATCACACTATAATTATAAAGTGCCATATTATAACACACACTCATTATAAAGTGCCAAAATCTGGGGGCTCTTGTTGCATTGTTTGGGGTCTTGTTGCATTGCTTGGTTCTTGCATTTCTTTTGGTGATTTTTTGAGGATGACATCTTTATCTACTTCTACATTAGATCATGTTGAGCCATTAACAACACATAATTACCACACATGGAAACCAAGAATGGAAACAATAATTAAGCGAAAAGGATTATGGGCTTTAACTTCTTCAGAACAACTAGTGTTCACTAGAGAATATGAGAAATTTCAGTACCAATGTAAATTTGATGAGTGTATGGGTTTGATAGGAACTTATGTAAGTGACAGTATTTTATTTCATTTGGAAAAAGTGTGACTCTCCTTTCAAAATATGGGAGAAATTGGAGGATTTATTTGGTAAGGTGGATCATATGAGAGCCATGCAACTTGAAATTGAGATCACCTCTCTTAATCCTGAAGATTTTCCAACAATTATAGACTATCTTACCAAGTTCAAGAATTTGTTGACATAGTTGAAGGGGAGTGGAAGAGATAAGAAAGATGAAGAGTGTGTTTACTTGATTCTATCCAAGTTGAGAGGACCATTCCAAATTTTTTCTTCTACCTTTTTCTCTAGCATGGATGCCTTAGGTGACACCTTCAAAATGCCTAACTTAGAAACATTTTGTGAAAGACTTACTAGGGAAGAATCCAAATTATCTCACCTTGAGTCTTCCACCTCTCAAAAGGCATTAGTTGCATCTAATCCTAAGGGAAAGGGAAAACAAAACAGTAAAACCAAATCCACACCTTCTCCATCTCAAAATGCTCCTAAACCCAAAGAAAACAACTCAAAACCCAAGGAGTCTTCTAAATCCAAGAATAAGTCTAGCCGTTCATGCTCTTTTTGTGGGGGTAGTAATCATGAAGAAAATAGGTGTTATAAGCGAATGCAAGCCTTAGAGGATGCAATCAAGAAACACAAAATTTCTATCTCCACTCCACCTCCTTCTAATCAGCATGGAAAAGCACTTAATGTTGTTGGAAGATCTCAGTCACCACTTGCAGACAATTGGGTTATAGATTCTGGTGCTTCTCATCACATGACTTCTTCCAAGGAGTCTTTTGTTTCTCTAGGTTTGAGTTCTACTTCCAAAATTGAGGTTGGAGATTCTTCCTTTCTTTTTATTGAGGGAAAATGTGATATACAACTTGATGGTGGCAATATCCAAGATGCACTATATGTTCCTAACATCACTACAAATTTACTTTATGTATATCAAATTTGTCATTATGGTCAAGGGAAAATAGTGACTTTTACACCACATGGGGCAGAAGTAAGAACTTTGTTGGAGCCTTATTCACTTGTTGCTCAGGGTATTGTTGATCATAGTTCTAGACTATATCACTTTGAGGGTTTTGATGACACTTCTTCTATAGGGACATGATTGGTTTCTCATTCAGATTCAGAGAGTAAGCTTTGGCATGAAAGATTTGGACATCTCAATTACAGATATTTGAAGGAGTTGAGCACTCATGGTATGGTAGATGGTCTTCCTAGAGTTTCTTGTCTTGAGGGAGTTTGTCATGGTTGTGCATTAGGGAAACAACACCAAGATCCTTTTCCTAAGAATTTGTCTAAGAGAGCTTCTTCACCACTTGAGCTTGTGCATAGTGACTTGATGGTTTTCCTACCCCATCTTTCAATGGAGCTAAGTATGCACTTACATTTATTGATAATTTCTCGAGGCGTACTTGGGTTTATTTTCTCAAGTACAAAAGTGATGTTTTTCACTTTAAAAGTCTTGAGGCTTTGGTCGAGAAACAATCTTCTAGTAGCATAAAAAACCTTCATACTGATAATGGGGGAGTACTTCAACAATGAGTTTTCTAATTTTTGGCAACTCAAGGCATTATTCACCAACATTTTGTTCCTCATACTCCACAACAAAATGGATTAGCAGAAAGGAAGAATAGAACTTTGAAGGAAATGGCTAACTGTATGATGCATTCTAGAGATATACCTCCTATCTATTGGGCAGAAGTAGTTAATTGTGCTAACTATATTCAGAATCACACACCACACAGAGCACTTGAGCATTTGACTCCAGAGGAAGCTTGGTCCAACACTAAGCCAGATGTCTCATTTTTTCGAGTCTTTGGGAGCCATGCTTGGGCCTTTGTGCCAAAGAAGAAAAGGAAAGCTTTGGATAAGAAGAGTAAACCCTTGATCTTTGTAGGGTATTGTGAGGACATGAGAGCTTATCATCTTTTAGATCTTGATACACATGATGTTATTTTTTGAACACATGTTCAGTTTGATGAGCATTTCACTCCTCATGATTCTTCATCTTCTTCCATTCCTTCTTCTTCTTCATCTCATCTTGAGGATCCTTTCTTTGAGGATATTGATGAGGAGGTTATAGATGCCATTGAGGATCCTATTCCCACTGATGTTGTCACTATGCCTAAGTGGGCTCGTACTACAGTTTCTGAGGAACACCTTTCATAGAGGATCTTCCACCCACTAGGCATCATCACACACATTCTACAGGTTCTGAATTTTGTGTCAGGTAGTTTCTGAGGATCCACAGTCTTTTTCAAAGGCTCATGGGATACAGGAGTGGGATGATGCGATGGCAGCTGAGTATTCTTCTTTGATGAAGAATCATACTTGGGATTTGGTATCTCTTCCTAAAGGAAGAAAGATGGTTAGGTGTAAGTGGGTATACCAACCAAATACGCAGCTGATGGGTCCATTGACAAGTATAAGGCTCATCTTGTTGCAAAGGGTTTTTCACAAGTTGAAGGTATTGATTACTCTGAGACTTTTGCACCCATTGCCAAGATGGATTCTATACGCCTTGTACTTGCTTATTGCTGCATCACAGGGGTGGCCCGTATACCAGATGGACGTGAAGAGTGCCTTCTTACATGGAGATCTACAAGAGGAAATATATATGGAGCAGCCGACTAGATTTGTTTAGGATTCTTCTCTTGTTTGTTAGGCTCTGAAGGTCTCTCTACGGTCTCAAACAAGCCCCTCGGGCTTGGTATGAGAAGATGGATTCTTTTCTTCTATCTACTTGGTTTTGTTCATTGCCACTTCGATCATACAGTGTATCTCTAGCATGTTGGTGAGGATATTGTGATACTTGTCTTGTATGTTGATGATCATTACTTATTGACAGCTCTTCTTCCCACATTCAGAGTATTCAGAGGGCTCTTTCTACACAGTTTGACATGATAGATCTTGGGTTATTGCATTATTTCCTTGGTTTGCATATTTCTCAAATAGATTCAGGGATTCATTTGAGTCAGCAAAAATACACCCATGATCTTCTTCGGCGCTTTGATATGGCTGATTGCAAGCCAAGTCCATCTCCTTTTCAGTTCTGGGTTACTCTTACATCCACATGTACCACACCACTTTGTGATCCTACATTGTATAGGCAGTTGGTTGGGAGTCTCATGTACTTGACCCATACTCACCTAATATTTCATTTGTAGTAGGGCTTGTATCTCGGTTTGCACATTCTCCTCATAGTAGTCATTGGTAGGCTGCTAAAAGGATTTTACGCTATTTGCAGGGCACTTCCCACTTTGGCCTACACTACACTAGGGGTTCTACTCAGTTGGTTGGGTATATAGATTCAGATTGGGTAGGTTCTATTGATGACAGGTGTTCCACTTCTTGGCTATCTTTTCTATCTTGGTTCTTCTCCAGTTGCTTGGGTGTGCAAAAAAAACAGAGCTATTGTGCACTTTCATCTTGAGGGTAGAGTATAGGGCAGCGAGTTACAGCGAGTCGTGATTCTTTGGCTTTGGCTTCATTTGATTATTGATAGAGTTTGGATTCCCACAGGATTCACCGACTATACTTTGGTGTGACAACCAAAGTGTAATTCACATTTCTCGCAACCCAGTTGAGCACCAGCGGACCAAGCATATCGAGATACACATCCACTTCATTCGGCAGCACATTCAGGATGGAGTTCTTTGCTTGGAGTACCTTCCGACTCAACAACAAGTTGCAGACATCTTTACGAAGCCTTTTGCATCACCTCGCTACCTTGAGTTGCATGGAATGCTTGGGGTTTGGAAGTTGTTCTTGGGGGTGTTCGTGAGAACATCTTCCTTCTTCTTCTTCTTTTTCTCTTTCCTTATAGCAGGATTCTTTCCTTCTTTTGGTTCGAGATTTCTTCATGGATATATTGTACATGAGTACCTCATCAGGCCTAGTTGTTGGGACTCATACTATGGACATGCCACTTCTATTTTGGCCCCTAGCTTCACTTGAGGGGGGGTGTTAGAGTAGGTATTTACCTTAGCTCATGTTCACCTAGGTACATTATTTACCTTTATTGTATTTATCCTCACCCACTTATGTGTGTGGATATTTCTTTTTATTTATTTAGATATTAGGAGATATTATCTAGTTGTTAGGTATAGTTCTTTCCTTTCCTTGACTAGTTCTTTCCTAGATATATGGTATTGACTAGATCCTTGATGTCTAGTTCTCTCATAAATCTATGGACTTGACTAGTTCTTTGATGAATAGTTCTTTCCATGATTTATGGCTTGATCTACACCTTGATTGGTTCTTAGATTGTTATTCCTTGCTTATATAAGAAATGTCCATTCTCATTGTATTTCATTGAGTTCCATAATAATATATGATATTCTTTGCTCATTTGTTTGCAAAGGTTTATGTAAAGTTATTCTGGAAAATTACTTTCATCTTATTGATCGTGATGTTTGATTAGCATCTGTGTTCTTGTCTTGGCACGATCTGGTTATCGTTCCTTTTAAAAAGTTGACACGAAGACAAAATATTCAAGACCTAGCTTAGAGAGAATCAACAAGATCGAGTTGAGAATCTTTCTTCTCTACTTGACATCCTTTTAACAACAATCTAATGTGGACAAATTTTGAGAAGAAATCTTGTAGGTTTTCAAAGTCACTAGGATTTAACCCTAGTAGTTCGTTTTCCAACTCATGCACTCTCATGTCATCTAGTTGTCTAAACATTGCATCTAGCATTTTCCACGCAGATTTAGGTGTTTTGGACGCCTCAATGTGGAAGAGCAAGTCAGGAGAAATAGACATGCAAAGAAGACCTAAAGCTTCATCACTACGGTTTAACCACTTAGATTTTTCAGTTCAGTCAAATGCTGTTCAGTCTCGGTTCCCATGGTGATGCGGAATAACCCTTTACCCTTAGTTTCATTATTATTTTTGATCTCCATTCGAAAAGTTGAACGGTGTAAGAAAAGGAATTGAAAGTGCATCCATAGTGAAGAGAGAGAGAGAGAAAATGCAGAAAAGAAACACAACCACCTAGGACAATATAACAACCCCCCTGCTTTCGGCACTTTATAGTTTAGTGCGTTGATTACAATCGGGTCCGTGCGTGTGGTTTGAAACACTTGGTAACTCGTCTTGCAATCAGCATAATAATGCACAAGAGAGGAGACCACAACAATGTTTCATGGAGCATAGCAAATAGGACACCGTAAACAAGCATAAGAAAAACAAGGAGGTGAAAGCCAATCTGGTTGTGAGAAAAAGCGTCACACGTCGCAAATGAAAACCCCTTTCTTTGCTGATCATGGTGGTGGACGCGCTCATTAGTCATAAGCAATAATAAGGGTAAAAACAATGATTTTAAATAAAGACTCAAAAAGGAATCTCGATGATCTTTAGAGGGTGAAAATGCCTCTGAAGGACAAAAGAAGGTCCTGAATGTCGCTACACACTGAATACACAATTAGAGAAAAAATCGACAAAGATGAATTAATAAATTATCATTCGAAACGTCTAGGTTCGCTAAATGTAGAGCATTTGGAGTTTTAAAAAAATGATAAAAAATGTTAGGTTTAAAAGACGATTTTTTTGTTAAAAAAATTACTAATGGTAAATTAGGGAAAAGTGTAGTAATTAATAAAAATAGATTTAATGGAATTAAATCTAATTAATTACTAAAATTAAATCTAATTAAGTACAAAATTAAATTTAATTAATCACTAAAATAAGATTTTAAAATACTTTTAG
Source organism: Taxus wallichiana var. yunnanensis (assembly GCA_018340775.1). Taxonomy (NCBI): domain Eukaryota; kingdom Viridiplantae; phylum Streptophyta; class Pinopsida; order Cupressales; family Taxaceae; genus Taxus; species Taxus wallichiana. Next base: position 906,385,275 of record CM031237.1, on the reverse strand, counting down.
TAAAATCTTATGAAATTAGATAGTTTTTTTAAAACTTAATTTAAAAAACAATCATTTAAAAACTTACTAAAAAGTTTTGATTTGTTGAATTTTAAAACAAAACAACAAAAAACTTACCAAATAAAAACGTGGAAGGATTTTGATTTGGAATGTTGCTAAAAAAGAACACTGAGCCGTTGAACGACACGCGGAAGGGAGAAACCAGTAGCGAGCGGAGGGATCAGGCGGAGCAGTAGGCGGTGCCACGACGGCGCAATCGGGTGGAGGAGGTCAGCCGCAAGCACAGTGTGGGAGCATACGGTGGCGGTGGCAGACACGGTGGCGGCGGATGTGGGTGGCGACATATAACAACAACAACAGCACAAGACAATTGAGCGTGCGCGGTAGACAACAATAGTAGGGTAAAGAATAATACGGGTGGCGGCGGTAGTAGACCAAAGCCGCGAGTAGGGTTCCGATAGAGACACACAAAAAAACACATCTTTGCCGCAAAAAAACACAACAAAAAAAACTAAAAGATTTCCAAGTAAAAATAATAAATAAATAAAAAAGGTAGAAAAACCTCCTTTTTTTTGCTATGTAGAAACCTTGAAGGAACCCAAGGTGATACCTACATGAAGAACACAAAAAAAGCTTTCCCAAGAACAATGTTAAAAAAGTTAGCAAGATTAAGGAATCTAATGAACGAAAAAATTGCACGAGGAGTAAGAAATACACCCAAAAATAACAAGTGCATGTTTACTCAATCTCAAATCGATACCATGAAAGAGACTGCGAGAATCGTATCGCAATGATGCACCACGAAGAGGTTGCACTCCAACGGAATCAAATGGCTCAACGTAATTACAAGGATCATCAACAATTGAAGATTTGTAAAACAGAAGCGAAGTTGCTCATAAGGAAAAGACATCGAAGTGTCTTGGTATACTCATAAATGAATAGTGAATAGGTACATATAGGGTCTTTGAGTAACCTAGTGCATGACTCATAAAAAAACCTAAACCTAACCTATATGAGATGACCCTCCAATATGTGAGGAGGACACATAGGATAACTTACAACAATAATACCCTCACCATTTCATATTTTAAAGAAATGCAAGGCTCTCTCAAAGAATCTCATTTTTGCATATTCTTACAAAGACTACATCCTGTCATATCAGTTTATTTGAGTCATTTTTGTGAAAATATTTCGTAGTATTTTGGTTTTAGTATGCCATCTTTATGTATGTTTGGTTTAACTCGCATTCAAACTAAATTTACTGATTTCCTTGTTTTGCATGTATTCAAAGTGCTTATCTTGAAGTCATTCACTCAAATTGGTTTGTTACTCTGCAAATGCAAATTAATCTTTTACAAATCCATATGAAAAACAATAGTTCATGCCATGAATTCAACCTTAATTTTTCCTTGGAGGAATATATCTATGGCTCCATCTTTGCAGGCATGTACATTCCCGAATCTCGTAAGAGTTCCTTTTAGATGCGAGTCGATACTTTTTGTATATTGTGCAATTATGTACTTATCTCCTATCGGGGTTAAATTTTTCACCTCTACACGATAAGAATTTTTTTGTGACAGCTTACTTAACTAATATCACCTTACAAATGACGCGTTTATTTTTCATCCTCAAATTTCATAATTTTCATATAAATACCAAAATCTTTTTTCATATAATATTATCATATAAAATAGAGATATTGTTGACAAAATAAAATCCTACTTTACTCTAACTATCTTAATATACCTAAGAAACATTGACTTATCATGATATTTTGGATGCATTATTATTATAACCTTAATCACTTCAAGCCTCAAAATAATATACAAAAACCAAACATTTTATAATGATAAATATTATCGAGATATTCTAATTAAAAATACATATATATGTTGCATTATATTTAATAAAAATGTCAATGCTAAGAGAAATATTCAAGTGTACTAATGTATTTCATTTTGCACACTATGTATTGGGTACACAAGGTAATGTTTTGGCTTGAATGAATCTCTCTTTGGAAAAATGTTTAAATATATCATGAAAATGAAGAATGTTGTTTAATGGTTAAAAGATAACCCACAAAAGCGAAATAGAAGAAAGCGGGAGCAAGAGCTTTGTGGCATTAGTTTAATATACTTATTTTTTTGTTGATGTATTTGAAAAATTAATTCCTTTCTTTGGCCCCATGAAAAATAAATCATATATGTGCAACGTCCAACATCTATTATTTTATACTGCTTTAGAACTTCATATATATGTGCAACATCCAACATCTAGTATTTTATGCTCTATTTTAGAAGTCCCAAGGAGAAGTTTTTGGTCTCTGGAACATATAGTGAATTGGGTTGGTGGAGATGATCAATTACTCCCAAGGAAAAATGGATGCAACCTTGAAGCTCATGTTTTCATGGAGAGTTTTAGAAGAAACACATATAATACTTGGGTAAGTTTTACCTATTTGAGTTAACAAAGGCTCATTCAAATTTAATGTTCTTGTGTTAACTATAAAGATATCGAACTGCATGCTTTATTCATAAGAAAAATGATTTTATTTATAAGTAGTCACAAAAATTATAATTAAGTACTTCCAAAGACTTTGCAATTTCTTCACCAAATCACCTTCTTCACTCTTATACATCATCTTACTCAATGCATTACACAGTGGATGACACATCAGCCTTGACACCTATACATTGTAATTTTACTTGTCGAGAGCCACCTCAAAGTCTAATCTCCATGACTATGCATTGAGTAAGAGAATTAAAATTGAGTATATAATATTTTCGTATCTAACACATTTATTAGAAAATAACATGTTTACCATAGATCCGTAACTACTAACACTATTTACCTTATGTATTGGAGACCAAAGTTTGGAGACTTGAGTGAGACAAAGCTTGCAAATCGGAATAGTGAACTAGTTACTAGAGTCTGTGGAGGCTACAAGATTGAAGTGACATGGCGGGTGATTAAATGGCTTAAACCTGCAAGTGACAATTGATAGTGAGAAGTGGGAGTTGAAATCATTGTCTTAAGTCACCAATTCAATGAAAAATAAATGGTAAGGTGTTTGTGAGAGGCCAATAGGCATATAGAAGGATTTATTAAAATTAGCAATTACAAATGAGTTGCAAAGTTACGCGAGAGGGATTGAGTTTTTGTATACAATATAGTTTGGATACAACGTGAAGGTGAATTGTATTTGTATTGCATTACAAGTGGGGTTTGCGTATATATATGTACAACACTTAACTTATTTAATGTCGAGATTACTAATGGATCCTAGATCCTGGTACACTATTGTGAGCAAGATGGGGGAAGGAGTATGCACATGCCTTGTACGTTGTTTTTCAATTTTGTGTTGCAAAGTATTTTCTCCTCCTCCTTGTGTGCTTTTACGTTATTTGTATATATCATTCTTGCATAGCATTCAAACGTAAAAGCTGGTAGGATTTGTAGATCTTTGATGGCACGAACTCTTGACATTCTATGTGAATGTTAGTCCTTGATGGTCAACATTTCCGATGTCTACTTGTGGCCTTGTCAAGAGTTAGGCCTTGTGATTTGTGGATGGTGAGGCCCCAAGACATTTTTAGTGGGATTTGGCGACGATTTCCACGTGTGACAGGAGGTAGGGGCAAGTGGGTTGGGTTGAGTATGTCCCATGGGGGCCCTTGGTAGTGTTTGAAGTTGACAACAACAAAGGATGGCAAGTCTGGTGGGTGTGTTTTTGGGTTGTACACGACATATGTCACTTGCCCGAGTGCACCATTAACCAATCCTGAGCTAACCCATAAGTTAGATGTCAACATGACATCTTGTCCAGTGCATAGTAAAACTACTGGGTCTAGTTGAGTGTCGTTGATGTTTGAGTTAGAGTTATGTTTGCTTTGTTCTGCGATGCTCATTGCAATTGGTACGTGTAAGGATTTTAGCATTTGTTTATTGTGCTTGCTTGCTAGGTCCTTTGTTGCAAATAGGTGCTTCTCAGTCATGAACATGGATTACTCTGAGGTAGACATGCACGACTTTGTATGTGACATGAGAAGAGACCAATCCTTAACGGTTGCTTCTGCATTTCTGATGTTGGTCAACATTTCTCTGAATTCAAGTTGTGTCGAGTTTAATCCTTGTTGCCTAAAGTTTGTGTCCAAGGTGATCACGGTATCAAAAGCATGCCAAAGGGAGCTTCCTACTTTGTTGCCTGCATATAATGGTACATCATTGACCGGAGGGAGCTGGCCTAAGTCACCCACCAAAATCATTGAACAGTTACCGAATGCATGGTTACTATGTTGGGGGAATGCCTCACGAAGTCTTTTGTTGATGTTGTGTAACATTGTAGGACCTATAAAGCTCATTTCATCTATGAGTATGTAATGTATGGCACTCATACACTCTTGGAAGATTGTTAGGGCTTGGCCTTCAAGAGGTTTCATGTCGGATATGGGTATTCGGAGGGAAGAATGTATAGTAGATGATTTTATATTGAATGCAACAATACCTGTTGGGGCTAGTACAAGGAGGGAAGATTTAAATTTTCCAGTCATATTTTCAAGCCCATTTCTTATGCATTGTATGAGGTATGATTTTCCTGTACTAGCGGTTCCCTGAATGATCATCTTCAATGGTGGGTGTTTCCCTTGTTGAGTTGCATGGGAAAGTACAATTGAGTATGCAAGGTGTTGTTTTGATGATAGCTGCAGAGCGTCTAATTGGGTAGGTGGAGTAACAAGTGGTGGTGAATTTTCAGTGCGGGCAAGGTCTATGAATTTAGGTGCACTTTTTGTAAGGCAGCAGGGATTGAATGAACCTTCCAATCGTGGTTAATGTCAAAGTCACGAAGGCCTATCATGTCTACATCATCAATTGTTGTATTGAGTGTTGGGTGCATGCGTGATATATGCTCCCATTCAAATAGTTTTGCATGCAGTGGATTAGATCCCTGTGAGTTATTGTCGTCACTACTTGTCCCAGTTGCAGTTTCTTCTAGAGTAGTGGCTCTATTAACATGTAAAGGGACGTACGAGTTTTTCAATTTTTCCCATTGGTTAGTTATTTCAGATGTAGAGATGCCAATGTCTGTTTGGATATGTCGAAAGGGTTTATAAAGCAGAAGCTCTGTCCAGCAAAAATCCTCATAGTGTATCGCATCTGGGGTGGGGACATCACTGTATCGGGGGAATACGTGGATGACAATAGGGGTTCTTCTTTGTAGCCATTGAGTAACTTTCCTTTGGCTTTGTTGTAGGACCAGGAACGAGCAGCTTCAAAGAGGGAGGTGTTCTCTAATTGTGAAGGGCGTTTTATGTATGCATCTATGAATGAAGGGAATTGGAATGTGTTTCCTAGGTCTGTGAGGACACGTTTGAATACCTGCTTACCGACGGATAGGGTAATAAATGTTTGACTACAACTGGAGAGGGGGAGTTTTTGTAACATGTGGCATGTTTCTTGTGCACCAATGTCCCGGTCAACAATAGTTTCAGAGAGGAATTTGTTGTAGGCCGCCTTTGCAGGGTGATCGACGCTAACTTCATTAGATATCCTTGTCAACATGTGATGGTAGCTTTCTGATTTCTTCTCTGCCTTGGCTGCATATTTTGCAATGTATTGTAAGACCGCATGTCATGACACAACGGCTGATAGTCAACATTGGCTCGCCATAGTGCTAGCATGTCTGAGTTGTGTATGTTGACCCGTGCATCATTGCGTGTAGGGGTGTACTTTTTTTTACCTGTTTCATCTAAGCCCAAACTCGAATACTCTTGGAGTGGCCAAGGGGCTTTATATCTACATTGAAGTGTCCCATTTTTTTCTGCAAGCAGGTTGCCTCACTACATTTTGTGTGGCGTTGCACACGGTTCAACAAGTTTTCATAGTCAACTCAGGGTTGTCTGTAAGTATCCCGTATGTGTCTAACAAGCACGGGTCATCTTCCTGCGAATGATGTATCCCAGGTTTTCCACTCTCAGGGCCCCTTGGATTCCATGCAGTTACTAATTGGTCGAAGTAAGTCTTTGCCGCATCAAGTTCACGGGGGTTGTCCCAGTTTAGGACCTCCATGTTTGGTGCATTTGGAAGCCATATAAATCCGTGGATATGAGCCGAGCCTCGGTGTTGCCATTCATACCTGTATTTTGCACAAAGAGGATCCAACTTGGTAAATGGGGTAGGGGTGGTATTGTATTAAAATCTAAGTGGTAGTGAGCTCACCTGTACCAGTAGTCAGTGTAATGTAGTTTTTTTGAAGCACCTCCTCACAAAATATTGTAAATCTTTTTTCCATGTATGCAGAGACGATATGGGGGTGCATGTTCAAGTTCGCGTTTCTCCATTGCTGGCTAGTTGTTGTGGGTGGCGTGGGGGTTCCTGGCATTGCTTTGTGTAAATATGGCCATTTAGTATCTATTGCACTTAAAGTGAAGAAAAGTGTAGGGATTTCTAGTTGGGTTATCATATCTATGAGTTCATGTCTGCTTGCACCAAAATGATTTAGTTCCTCACAAATTGGACCCAAAGTGCATTAGTTGCTCTCTGCAATGTGGGTGTCTGGGTAGTGTGCAAGTTGTTGGCGTAACATCGAAACTATGGTAGGCAAGTTGTCGCCTATATTTTTTTGTGAAAACAATAGATGTTGATTGGCTTCTGTGGCGCAACATAATGTTGAGAATGAAGTAATGAAAGCGTGGATGGCTTCCAAATATGTTATCATGGTAACATAGTAGGTGCAATGCGTATTCATGCATGTGAACCCTTTTGATCCGTGCTTGGTGGAACAATGCAATCCCTGTAGGGAACAATGTTGGAAAAGCCATAGACAATAAAACCTCAGTGTTGTATTCGTTGACTGTGGATGAACCAATGTGTGGCCACTCAATTGACTGTAGCGGAGTTTGTTTTCTGCCTTCGATGAAATTTGTTATTTGGTCAACTTCTGAAGTGGCTGGAGGGAGGGAGGACACTTCGATTTTGCTTCACATTAAGATAGTGGGTAGGGAAGTAGATATATCATCTTGTTAGGTGGGGAATGTAATGGAAAGGTCTTGTAGTAAGGGTCATGAGCTATTTTGAATTGCAGCTACTTACAAAGCGATCGTAAGCTTTATTTGTTGCTCCGATTCTTCGGATGATTAAGATGTCCAAGTCTTGTTTATGGATGAAACATCTTGGGGAAGCATATGGTGTGGCCCCTATATTTGTATTGACCACCTATAACATGAGTCACCCGAATATTGGGTTGACCCTTGTTATCAACATTTCCTCAACTTGTGTAAGTGAAGACAAAACCTTAGGTTGCATGGCACAGGTCCATGTTATTCCAACTTGAGAAGTGGCGATCATCCTTTGATGCAATTTCAATGCATTTGTGGACAGTATTGGAACCTTTGTAAACCCTTATGCGTAGCCCAACATATAATTCATTACAACATGAACATGTGTTTGGAGGTGGAAGGTGATCTAATCTTTGGTGGAATTGGCGTTGTGTATCTTGGAGTGAATGTGTATTTGGTGTGTGATCTTGAGTAGGTTGACATGGTTGGCTATATAGACTAGTGCTCCTGTTCAACTTTTTCATTTCATGCAAGCTATATGGCGATGATGCTCATTTAGGTTGTTTTTGTTGGCTGCATACCTCAATGAGCCTTTGCATTTTCTCGGTCAATGTTAGGTTACTGCACAAAATGAGTTAAAAAGGTAACAGTAATTAGGTATAGAATGTAGTTAATGCATGCAAAAAGTAGAAGTTCTTTTGTTTGATTGGCGTGAAGTGTAACAATGTATGTCTAAACATCATTTTTGGTTTAATAATGTCGACAGTGTTTGCATTGCTAGTATAAAGTGACTTTTATTGCACCCGAATATGTGTATTATAAAGACATATTAAGAACACAGAGTGATATATAAATATAGGAAAACTTGAGCACAACATGCATTAATATTAAAGGTTATATAACTTATGAATGCAAAAACCTATATGTGGAGTAGGTGGTATGGTAAGTATGTATTTGTAAGTTCCTAACATTGTGTGGGTACAGTATAATATGTTTTCTGAGATAGTGCAGGATCTTTTTCATCAATACATAGTTAAGGGGATGCGAGGAATGCATCTAGTGGGGATTCCTGCATGTTGGAAGTCATGTCCTTAACTGCAGCGACAACAGTGCACTGGGATTTCTCTTCTGACCTGTAGACCTCTAGCTTCATAGATATTGTGAACATGTAGTGGTGGAACATAATTGGCTTAACAACAGGCCAAAACTTGTCAGGTGTTGGTGCAAGAAGTTGTAGCTCTTGTGCTGATATACCCATGATTGATGTAGCAACCTCATCAAAAGCAGTTACCCATGTTGTTGATGTGCCATCCTCAATGATGAAGTGTAATGCATATTTGTAGTCGCAATGAGAGACATCATGCTTGCATTTTTGGCAATACCAAGAGGAGTTTGTAGTTAGATCAAGTTTTTTCTTGCATTGCTGGTTGTTAACAATTGATGTGCATGCTGGATAGCTAAATGAGGACATATTAATGTGTATAATTGTTGCTGCGGTGGAGAAGGTGAGTGGTTTACCTAGCTGCGAGGAGGATTTTATGCCTGCGATATCGGTTTTCTCAATTTTTCCAATACTCACTGAAGGGTATGCAGTTGTAGAGGCGAGCGAAGTAAACCATGCACGCAGTGCATGAGCCTCAGTTATATCAGGATCTATGAAGATTTGTGTATTAGGGCCCGTGGCTAATGTTGTTCCTTTGAAAGTTGTTGTTTTTGCTCTCTTAATTGCAAGAACTAGTCTGATTGATGTCTATGTAGCACATAGTTCACTTAGAAGTTTGCCCTCATTGTCACTAAAAGCACCCCATAACGTTGCCTCAATACATAGTGCCGAGTTATCACTAAGTAGGACCGTGCATTTGTGGTTGAAAGTACTATCACTTTTCCTTATAGTGGAGGGGGTAGTAATGGATAGTGCAATAACTAGTAGGTCAATGGTGGATTTGGTGGGGGAGGAGTTGATTTCTGCTATTGTTTTGAAATGGAAAAGATATTGTGGTATGTTTACGGACTGATTTGTACTAAGCTTTACAGAGGAGTCCAAGTCTAGGATGATGTCCCAAGGAGTTGTGGAGTTCTAATATTTTTTTTGCGGTCATGAGGTGCCTCCTTTGATTGTGTATGTTTTACCTAGTTGTATTTGGTTGTAGTAAGAAGTTGCAGCTAGGTCAAAAGAAGTCACCACTATATCTGAACTACTTTTGTCGATAATGTCGAAGTTGAAAACCTGCCTTGTGCATTTGTCCATGCTATAGTTGTTTAGGTAGCCTTTTTGATGACCACGCCTTGAATAGTCCAAAGGCTTTGGTAAGGATTTAATAATTTTATTGGTGTGAGTTGCATGCGATCTACAGGACGGCCTTCATGAGTAGTTGGCACCAAAGTATTTGTGCGGGATGTTGGCATGTGTACAGCTGTTGGGGAGGCACAACGTTGGGGGCAATGGAGTCTGTGATGCTTTGGTGGTTCCTAAACAATAAAATAAAATGGAAATGAATTAGCAAATGGGGTAACGTAAAGTACGAGGGAGCATGCGCTAAACCATAAAGTGGGGAAACCAAGTTATGGTCCACGTAAAGTGCTTTTTTAGAGAATAAGCACGTAAAGATATGTACAGTGGGGAAGATGTTCATATAACACAACAATTTCCATGCTCATTCAAAGTAAAGTACGAAACATATGTACAACAACTATAATGTATATATCGTGATAGGAAATATACAAAACTTCTGACGACGGTTTCAAAATGGAACAAGTACAACATATTTATGCAAGTATAGGTTTATCAGTCAGTCCTTCAAAAAGAGGTTACTGTGGGGTAGAATAAAAGAGGTGGGCATATGTATGAGCAGTGCAAAGTTGTAGTAGGGGTGAGGTAGGGGCTAAAATTATAGGGATGCAAGATAAGCTTTGAATGCAGCTCTAATGGAGTGTTCCTCACCACCAGAGTAGTACTGGTCATAGCTTAGCGAACAAAGGAAAGTGTACAATGCGTCAAGCCTAAGGTACGTTGCATCTACCTTGTGCATCATGTCTAAGACAGTGGTTAAATCACTATCGAGAATCATTGCTGATGGGATGAGAGACTCTGATATCCTACCAGAAATGGTTGAGCATGTAGTTCTGCAACAGAAGTAGCCAAAGAATGGACAGAAGTTGCAAGCGGTGGTTGGACACTTTGTATTGAGCTTTCGTTGGTGGCTGCCTGGGTTGCATATGACTGAGGGGACCCATTTGAAGCTACCAGTTCAATAGGAGGGCTCCCGAAAATGGCACCAGAGGTATCATCAGATATTGTGATAATGGATGGACTTCCATTTGGAGTGGCCATAATACCTGAAAAAAGCAACCAACTTTGTTTAGTATAAATTTAGCTTCTACTGACAAGTACAGAAATACATATACATATATATGTCACGGATAATGGTTAGGCCAAAGATAGAACCATGATATTTAGTGAATGTCATGCAATTGAGATGGAGATGTAGTTAAAACAACATTCCAAAAGGAAAAATGATCTGTACATTCCTTTCAGTTAGAGAAGTGCTGAAGAATTCTAAACATTGCAAAAAACATTGGCTCGCTGAAACTGAAATTGCAACTACATCCATAATTCATATATCATATATTTCATCCATAATTCTCTGTATGCAACTATGGAAATGTCAGACATGCTCATTGTAGTTTTCAGCAGATCTTACATAAAGATTATCAATGATCATTTGTAACCTAACCCGTGGATTGGTATTTTAGTTAATACATTCCCTGAGAAAGAATTTATCTTATTTAATGATTAAAGAGAAGATTAAAGAGAGCTCAATATATCCTCTGCAAGAAATATGTGGAAAGATTGTGCATGCAAAATTTGAAGATTACTTCTTTCGAGTTCTTATCACAAGTACTACGGCCTCGGTAGTTTCATTTGATTTTGGGTATTGTTTGAAAGAAATTGAAGCTAAAAGTCGATTAAGTACTTTGGCTTCAATATTTTTAGTGGCTTCAATATTTTGTGTTGTGCAATTTAAAAAATAGCACAAAGCTAAAGGAGCAGCAGAAGAATTTGAGAAGAATAGAGCATTTGCCAAAGGAGAAGACAACAGTTCTGGAAAATAGAGCACAGAAGAACAAAGTCATAAGCAATGAAATAAGATAAGTAGAAGAAAAACACAACAGTAGCACACATAATGCTGACTCAAAACATAATAAATAAAAATATGCATTTAGGCTACAAACAAAAAAAGATGTCCCATGTACACTCGCCCAAAGTTTTATAAGTTGGCCATATCCCTTGTTACTGTAGAGAATGAGATACACATAAGAATACATAGTAAATAAGCATAAATTTATTTATAAATAGGGAGAAATAATGAAAATTACACAAAATTATTTAAGAATGCATCATTACAGACTAAAGAGATACCTAAATCAAATAATATATTCATTCATTCATTTAAATGTCTATAGATTAGAAATTAATATCTTACAAGAAAGATCAACTTATCAATCAGAAATGACAATAACCACCACTAACTACTAACCTCCCAACAATAAAAACATTCTAATTTAGTGGTGTCCTATATGTATACAACATTTAAATGACATACATATATAATTACAACCACATGTAGACTGAACTCGATCAGAATGGTTTGCAGCTGATGATGAGCCAATATTTCGGATGAGATTTGGCCATCATTGGATGAATGCCATCAAATGTAGAAGCAGGATGATGATAATTCGACTGCACATTCTATAGTCTCGTAGCTGCACAACATTTTATGTTGTAAGTTGTGATTGTACTAATGAAAAAAACAACGATGTTTGTTAGTACCACCTACTCATGCAAAAATTACAGAGTACATGTAGATCGAATGAACTTGATGAGATTGATCCTAAATCAAAATGGTTTGCAGCTGATGATAAGATTTCGAACGAGTTTGCCATCGAATGTATAAGCAGGATGATGATATTTCAACTGCGCATTCTATAGTCTCCTAGCCGCATAGCATTTTATGTTGTAAGTTGTGATTGTGCTAATGAAAAACACATCGGTGAAATTTGTTAGTACCACCTATTCATGCAAAAATTACAGAACATGTACTAAACTCAACTCGATGAGATTGTTCTTATACTGGTATTGAAGAGTGAGAGGTATATAGAAAGGCCATAATGGCATAGCAACAAATAAAGAATTTGCAAACTGTTATATCTCGAACTGTGGCATATAGGTGAGAGGGTGTTGCAATTGGCTATAAAAATCCGGTGGAGATGGTGCGGGATGTAAACTTAAAAATGCAGGGGTGTATTTATAGACGAGAGATAGTTTAAGAAGGCCTGTAAGAGAAGGACAACAGGTAGATAGCAATGACCGACTCTATAAGAAATGCAATTACTGCTCTAAATATCGCACCCCGATCTGTATGTATTACCTGTTTGTTACCTGTTTCTTACATCAGCTATGCACTGTTACAAAATTCCACGTATATTTCATTTACAAGCTTTTACATTATCCAAATCTGTTTTCCCTCAGTTTCAGATGTATCCCGTTCCTTTTCTACTGATGCATACACAGTGTGCAGTTTCCAACTGTATTTATTGCAAAGTGGTGGACTTAATATTGATATGATATAGTTCATTTTTGAATTGGCAGGACAAATGTGACGTGAAGCGGTGGATTTGGAAGGGTTGGTGGAGTAGTTGCACACTGGCAAGATTACTACAACTTTTCTTAGGAGAGGTTGAAACTCACCATATAACAACACAATATCAAACATAATATCAACACAATATCACGGGGAGTAAATTTGTCCTGTCCATTTTGCTTTCTTTATTTTGTTTATTTTATTTTCGGGGATGGGAAGGAGAAGGGAAAACATAAATAATGACCCTCTCCAATTTACTTTAAGGATTGAATTTAGTTGGAAATATCATATTTTTTATATTTAATTGGATTTGTATTTTAGTAGTGGTATAACAATAGTTTTTCGAGCAAATAAGACAACAAACTGGATAGCCGGAAGGTTAAGCCGAAAAATGTTTCCTAAATTTGACACTTTCTAGCAAATCCTTCTTCAAAGTAAACACCTTCCTAGGTGAAATATTACATTGCCAATAATTGTACTTAATATGTACTTTATTAAATCAAAATTTGAATTCAGTTTATTGTAAACAAATAATAGTAATTACTATGGATTGATTCATTCATTTGTGATAATGGATTTATATGTAGAAAAATAATTATTTATTCATAACAACATCATCCATTAGTGCTTGTGGTAGGCGAATACAAAAATATTTATTAGTGTAAAATAAATAATGCACAAAAAAGAACACACTTAATGATATAGATCATGAATGAATTTATGAAAATATGTTAATAATAATAGTAGTGTTTTTGACAATTTGGATTCTACAAAGCAAGGTTATGTCATAAAAGTGTATTTAAAGGTAGTTAATAATAAATAATGTTTTACTTAATTTTACAAAAAATAAATAATTGTGAAATATTAATGGAGAGTAAATACTACTTTTAAATTCCTTGGATTTATATGTTTCCACATTTTCCATGCACTTGTACTCATGGCACTTACGTGACTTCTCAATATTATAGAAATATAGTGTTATGCATGAATATGCCTTTTTGTATAGATTCTAATTTGTCATATGTTGGTAAAATGTTAAGAGACAACAATCCATGAGAAATACATTTATTTTACAATATTTAATATTTTCTTGAACACCATTTTTAGCATATGACACAATCATAATGTATTCCAAGATCCCATATCTATTTAAAAGGGTATTTCACTAAAATTTTCACAAAGATTTCACTTGTTTTCATATAGTAAAAATATCTAAAAATTCCACATTTAGTATTGGAAATGCCCTTTATATTAATTAAATAAAAAGAGAGATATATAGTAAGGCGACCGATAACACACATGATCCCACAAAACTCCACGAAGGCACTAGATCAACAAAAAATGTCACAAGGGCTTACATTAACATGCCACAAAGGCAACCAAAGAACAAAAGACAAGCACCACCATCAAGCACATGTTCTTTGTGCCGGGAGAAGGGGGAGGATCATCCCGAGGAGGGATGAAAGCTCCACTATTAGGGTCTCAGATGACGGGGTCCTACTCAACCCTGCTAACCGTCATGATTAGGATATTACATTTGTAAAGGCACCATAATTCCCCAACCGAGGGGAGGAGATCCTGAAAGAGTTTGCATGGTCAGTGACGAAGAACCCCATCGTGGAGAGCTAGAACACCTTTCCCTGCGGGGCGGTTTCAAACCCGGTCCAAAGTAGAATGGGGCGAAGGGGCCCCTAAGGGGAGGCGGAGAATGGTGGTTGTGAGAGTGGATCTTCCAACATAGACCCGTAGGAGGTGGCCGTCGGGGAGGTGAAGGCCGAGGTGGCGAAAAATGAGGATCCAACGGAACTCGACTCATAGTGCATGGCGCACTCCCTAGTCATCAAGAAGCTCTTACAGATGAGAAAACTCCAAGGAAACCTTGGCGGCTTGAGCTTGAATCAGTATGCGAACAGTAGATAGAATAACCACCTTGTCATTAGTGGAAAATCATATAACAAAATGATCTTGCTTGAAAATTAAAGCATTACAAGATTTCCAGATATGAAATAGAATACATGCATGAAACAAATGCCAAATATTATCAATATAACGAGGCCAAAGACTAAAGTCACCAAATAAAGCCAAACATGGAAAGAATTCGGGGTGATAGGGTTGAAACAAAGAATGGATCCACCTCCAGATAGACTTGAGCATGGGGACATGAACAAAAAATGTGTAAAAATGATTCGTGGCTAGAGAAAAAAGGGCAATTAGGGATAAGGATGATAATATTCTTAAGACTTTCACCCATAGATAAACCTTAGTAAACAAGACACCACAGAAAATGGTTAACTTTAGGCTCAAGAAGAGGGTTCCAAAATGCACGGAAAGCCGACGGAGCCAAGTGGATTTTCTAGAGTGAAAACCTCACTAAACATTGAGATTATCAATGGCCGGTGAGAGTGGACTTAACAACTGATAAATGGTCTGAGTGTTGTATAAGAGGAAATAAATTTCTGATTCCATCACCAATCACGCCACCACGCAACCGGGGGTTGGAGCCCTAATTTGTGGAGCATAACATTAGGCATGAGCTCTTGAATTTTATAGATAGATTGGAAGTCCGAATTGTTCAAATTGAATTTAACTTTGAGCTCGGGCCAATGAATCTAGTCTCTGATTCACAAGATCCTAAATGGTATGAATGCCCTTGCGGAAAAGTGAATCGCTTTAATATTCAAGGTTTCAAAGAAGAGAAAGATTTCCTTCAAAGTGATAATTGGAGACCACCGGAGGTTCTGAATCAAAATAAATCCTAGTGCAAAATCCGTCGCCAATCCACCTCATCAGAGGTTTCATATATTCAAAGGATTTCCAAATAATTTTGGCAACAAAGGTACTAGTAATTTTAACATGAGAAAAAGTGATAATAAGAGAATGCAAGCCAATTCTACTCCAGCACTTCTTGCCATAAGGGGCTCTAGATTCAATACAATTTTGTAGCAGAATTTTCCAAGTTTGGGTACTGAAAGACACCGAATCACCCATTTGGCACATAAAGCCACACTCTGCTGATAAACATTAATGACTCCTATGCCTCCTTGATCCCGAGGAGACAACAAACATCCCAAGCAACTCGGTGAAAACTAACTTGAACCAAAAATTTTACACCATAAGAAGTCCCAAAGTAGCTTGGTGAGCCAATTGAATGAATTGTGAGAAGGACACCAACATGTAGAATAATAAACATGAGTAATGGAAAGGATTTTGGTGCAAACTTGGAACTTACTAGCCAGAGATAAGGGTTTGGAAGACCATTTGGTAACTTTCTACTCCACTCTGTTAAGAACATAATTCCATAAGGTCGCAGAGTCACTGTTAAAAGAAAAAGGAATGCCAAGAAATCTGAATTGCTCACCATGACCAATCCATTTCTAGGGGTAGGCCTTTAACCAGTCTAGAGGAGGTAAACAAATCTTTCAATAGCCCAAAGTTTTAGCCATTTGAATATTAGAGCCTGAAGCCAAGAAAATGTGTCAAGACACTCAAAGACTGTATCAATATTCTGCTCTAATTAAATGAGCGTAAGAAAAGAATCATCCAAAAATGGTCCATTGATAAGTTGAGTCGCATGATATAGAAGAAAAATCCCTAGAATGCGGCCTTACACAACTTGATGGGCAATAAGGTAACGCAGAGAATTAACAATAAGCACAAGCAACATTGGCACAAGAGGGTACCCTTTTCGATAGAGAGGAAAAGGTCAATGGCGATGAGACGGTGACCATTAATGGAGAGCCGAGTAGAAGCATTAGAAAAATTATGCTTACAACTGTTTGAAAGAATTCTCCAAAACCCAATGCTTTAAGCATAGCTAGAATGAAGGGCCATTCAATGCGATCGTAAGCTTTCTCAAAATCAATCTTAAGGAAAAGAGGCTTCTGCGAAGAAACACACGCCCATTCCATGCCTTCCCAAACAACAATAAGATTGTCTAAGATGTAACAACCTTTGACAAAACCAATTTTCTCAGGCCGAATGATCTTAGGCATGATATCCATAATGCAAAGAGCCAACGCCTTGGCAAGAATTTTATAAGAAACATTCAACAGGGTGATCGACGCCAATTATTCATCTGTTCAGGATTTCCTGCTTTGGGAATGAACTTGATGTTGCCTTTATTGATGAAACTCCCTAGAGAGTGAGTTTTTAGAGCTTCATGATAATCCCAAAGTAGATCGGAGGCCTACAAAGGACCAGGTTGCTTTGTAAAACTCGCTAGGAATCCATGTAGACCTAGAGACTTGACATCCGTAAGAGAGAGAAAAGATGCATGAAGCTCATCTAAAGTGAGAGGGGCATCATAATGGGAACAATCTCTAGGCATAAGTTTATTAGGCACAACATCAATACATTTTTGTAAAGTAGTAGCCCACTCAATTGAATCCTCTTGAGCTTGAAAACCAGATGATAGTGCTTAACAAAAGCATCGATGATCTCTGGAGCGCCGTAAGCCGTTTTTGAGAATCGTAAATATCTTTGATCTGTTTCTAGCATGATTGACTCGGAGGGATTTGAAAACTCTTTGGAAGGATTTATCTCCCACCCTAAGCCAATAAATTCTTGAAAAGATTTGTGCACATGGGCCGAGTGGGATCCAATGAGTTTGAGCTTGTGGCAAATATTTGTGGCCTGAATTTTAAGGTGAGAGTTGAAAGGATTGGCCTCGAGAAACCGTGAGACCCATTTGAATTATTTGTGCAGAAGTCAAGTCTCCCCGTATTTGAACCCTACTTAACTTGATTTTTGAACCGCAAAGAAACCCGGTGGTGCAAAGTGAATTGCCTCCTCCCACCACAAAATCCAAATAGCAAAAAATGATAGATGTGGAGTCATATCCCAAATCTTGGCAATGAGCGGGATAACTCCGAGATGACTTAACAAAGAAACATTAAGAAAGAATTACATTTTGGGAACCTTGGAAAGGCCCTCTTGCTAAAAAAACTTAAATGTGATCGGATGGTGATATGAAAAAGCACCTTTGACCAAACCTTGATAACGGAGGATCCTTGCATGTCAAAATCAAAATAAGGTTGTTGTGAAAGAAGTGCATGATCGAGGCATTTTAATACTCGATCATATCCTTCTCAAAGATTGGTCCAAGTGAACCAAGCTTGGTCTTTAAATTCATGATGTCATCTAAGAAATGGATCGAAAGCCTCTAACGGATTTTAAAGTAATACCAAGCATGCTCATGTTTCGATACACCAATGCATAGGAAGGGTGCCAAATTTATCATCCAGATGCTCTACCATATTAAAGTCACCACACACCAACCAATAAGCAATGAGTAAGTTGTCACCTAACCAATTCCATAATAATGTTCTTTTGGGACCTTCATTAGGGGCATAAATATTAAGAATACCAAAAGAAAGATCATTAATACTCATAATCACCCACACAACCCTATTACTGGGGTCCTAGCCCGAGGTAGTAATTAATGCCAAAAATTTCGGTGCAATGGAAATGCTAGCTCCACCTCTACCATCAATATGTTGAGTATGGAAATGTGTAAAATCAAGGGCAATACACGTCAGAGTAGTCTGAAGAAAAACCAGAAATCTTGATTTCCTGTAAACAAATCACATCTAAACTGCTAATTAACTGGCAAAGCTAAATAAAAAGATAATTTTTGGGAGGGATCTGTCAGACCTCGAACATTCCATGACATAAAATTCATGAAAAATCAGACATATCAAATTCCCCCTGCCCATTAGGAAATCCATCCTCTGAGCCAAGAATGGAAAATTTTTTGGCAAGAAGAAGTTGGTCTGAATCATTATGCTCAACATGAATGGAGTGGTGTTTGGCCCCATTTTCTCCCCACACACGCCATGTGAGATCTCTTGAGTTGGACTAAGAGAACATCACAAAAGAAGATAGGTTGAAGCAACATTCCCAATATTCTCGGAATTAGACTAAGCAACTTGGCTATGCGAAGGGCTTGGAAGGAATGAAAACCGAAGGACTAGGTTGCTCCACTCTAGTATATCCCCTGGACGATGGAGGGGAAGAAGAAGGAGGTGAAAATTCAACAAAAAGTTTCCCCCACAGAATTATTATTAGAACCAAGCATTGTCCAACCATCACCGAGAGGTCAACTTTAGACTTTTTCGTGGTGGTTGCATGAGGGGTAGGATCGGACGGCCAAAAGAGGACAATCCCAAATATGATGGTCCAGGGCATGATAGTGAAAGCACGTGTTGGGAGGTTAAAATAAACCACCTTTTGAGAGATTTGTAGGGACCCAACTTGAATATTTAGATGGTCCCGCAGATCTTTCACAAGGTCCACTTCGACACAAACATGCTTGTTGGGATGAGAAAAGAAAAAACGCTCATGTTCATGGAAAATCACCCTGCCAATGGGCTTAACAATCTCTGGTAAAAAGGACCAGAGGTGAATGGGAAGGCCAAGGAGCTCAATCCAAACAGGGATTTTGAGTGAGACTTGGCTACTCGGATTGAAATCTTGGGTCCATGGAGATAACACTAGCAGGTATTACCTAAGTACCAACAAGCTTCCTTAAGCGGAGGGCTTGAAGTTGGGAAGGCTCACAAAAAGAAAACAAATAAAAACCCTTAGTGAGGTTACGGACCCCTAAAAATAGGATACCGTTAGACTCCCAATGGTTTTTCATCTAGTTCTACAGGTAGGTTTCAGACGGGATACAACCACAGAAATAGGCAATAAGACAATGGTTTTGATACCACTTGACAACAAGATCCAAATATTCATCAGAAATTATAACATATGGAGAGAGCTCGAGTCCATACCTCATCGTAAATTTTTGACACAAACTTCCTTGCACGCTTGGGAACCATTTCCTCTGAATTACAACAACCGTTGCTGAATGGAATGAGTGTTGGCCATTTATAGGCATGACACCACCTTAGAGGTGGGGAAAAAGCTGAAAGACACTATGATAGGACCAAGGGGAGACCAAAATACATGCTTAGGACACAAAAAAATTCATAATATGAATATGATTTGATTGATATTTATATGCTTTTATAAAGCTCTATTTTAGCATAAATCCAAGTGTTCTCCTGTGTCTAAATTCCTTTTATATGTTCAAATTGCAGCTTTGCACACACAAAATTTCATAAAAGAAAGGAAATTTTATCATCTCTTGTCAATCCAACTTCATATAAGTATTGATCATCATATTCAAAACTAGAGAGTTGAATTCCCACAACCACATTCAACATTTTTTTCTATGCTTCAACGTGAAAGAGAAAACCACTTGTGGCACTTGTTTCAATATATATTTTGGACAACTTCCATAAAATCTGACATATAATTTCAAGATAACTACTATTACAAACCTGTCACAATAATTGCAAGATCACAATATTTTTTATGTTTTCTATATTATAACATCTAATCTGAGTGATTATATATAGAAATCCATTATATAAAATTCTTAGTTCTGGGTAGGGCTTAAAATTATATTTGAAATCCTGGCATAGAAGAATTTTGAGAGTGAGTTATGTGTCGGGTAACATACACAACCTCACAAATATGGTACATGAGCTTCGTAGCACCCAATTGTTCCCAATATGGCAGTGCAGGGTTGGCCTCTAAACGATTTTCCAGAAACAATGCTATCCCATACTCCATGGAAGCATAGAAAGAGCAATAAAATTTATTTGCTTCTCATCCATGGAAGCATATTTGCTTCTCATACCGATTATTTGCTTCTCATCCATGGAAGCATAGAAAGAGCAATAAAATTTACCTTTGAGGCCTTTAAAATAATATTTGACCCAGGAGTAGGAGAGCACTTCCTGTGTCTGAAAGCTGCAGTATATTCTCCAGACGCTCAATATGTTTCCCAAAGAAATCTGTGCAAATGGAAGGTCTTTGTTAGTTTGTTGGCATGTTTTGTGGAACCAGCCAGAAGAACAAGCAACCCAATTGACAATCAAAGCTTTCTTTCTATAAATGCTTCACAAACGAACCAGTCAGTCAAGATATGAAGATTAACAGACAAACCGGAGATGAAAAGACAAATTATTCGTGAGAATATAACGAAAGCAATATCGGTTACCAAAGAATAGGAAAAACAATAGATGACGACTACGACTAACAATAATGGTTATCCAAGAATTTTAACTTAAGAAAGGCATATGGGCCAATTAATAATTAGTGAATTTTTATTTTAAACGTTATATTTACAGGTTTTACAAGAACTTTTCCCATCCTTCTCCATATTTTCAAATATATTTTGACTGTATTTTATGAGTAAAATCCCAAAAAAATGTCTAAACATGCCTTAAATGTAACCTCTCCTATAATAGGTGCCACTTTTTTATCATTGCGTATAGGGATGCATTCCTCACAAGTTCTTGGAGAAGTTTGGATTGTACTAAGTCACTGCCTCGTCTAATTTCATTTTTACATTGATAGGTGAGGAACTCACAAAAATTGAATGGAAGACTTAAGGATTGATTATCTTATTGATCATCAAATAAATAATATGGTTATAATATTTATAGATATTGCATACAAAACTTTGGTAATAGAAATATGAATGACACGAGTCCCAAAACCATATGACAACTATGCCTTTGCAAACTATAGACTTAAGTAATATTAATTTATTAATGAATTAACATGCTAAAACTAAACCTAACATTCCCCCTTAATTTAACATGATTGTAAGTGAACAGGAGAGATTATTTGAATGCTTCAAAAGTTTTTCGTACATAAGTCGCTTACTAAAGACATTTGCACATTGGTCTTCTCATGTATGTAGAATTAGATGTTCTGTTATAGAACATGTTTGCATATAAAATTTACTTGTACATCAATGTGTTTTGTTCATTCATGAAACATCGATTACGAATAAGGTTGAGAACACTATAATTATCAACACACAAGATGATTGTTTTTGTGGTACTTTTAAACCCTCAAGTATGCAATATAGCTATATCATTTTGCAGACAACTCTTGTAAAACAATATTTTTCTTCGGATGAAGAGCATGAAAGAACACTTTTCTTTTGGCCCTCCCATGTTATTTGTATAGATCCCAATGAGAATAGGAATCCAAAAGTGTATCCCTTGACATCAATGTTATTTGTAAAATTTCAAAAATCTGTCAAGAAGAATTGATTGTTCTTCTTGTACTTTAGGTTGAAATCCATGGTTCCTTTGATGTATACTAGAATTCTCTTTGCTGCTTTATCAAGTGTTTGACGCTTGGTTCTTACATGAATCTTAATATGTAGCTCATTGAATAACTCATCTCTAGCTTAGTGAAGGTTAAGTAGATAAGATTCTCAATTAAATGTTTATAGAAGGTTGCATCTACATGTGGTGATGGATTTGTTTGAG
The DNA here is from genome assembly GCA_018340775.1 of Taxus wallichiana var. yunnanensis. Classification (NCBI taxonomy): domain Eukaryota; kingdom Viridiplantae; phylum Streptophyta; class Pinopsida; order Cupressales; family Taxaceae; genus Taxus; species Taxus wallichiana. Next base: position 906,363,237 of record CM031237.1, on the reverse strand, counting down.
AAGTTGAGATTTTCCTCCATGCATGTAGTAATAGGCTTGTAGTCTATTATCCAAAACTTGTCAAACTATGTCTTGACACATTTCATTTGACCTACAAAGATATGATTTTTTTATGCCTTACATCTAATCAAAGACAATACTAAAGTAACTTGAAATTTGTCATGTCGAACACATTTGAAATTTGTCTTTGTGTCTTCTATCACTTTGATTGAGCTACCAAGTGATCACCGGACCGTCAAAATAGGAAACTATGATCACCATCTCCCTCTTTGTTTAAGGAAGATATTAGGCTTAGACAGTTCACATTAAATCCATTATGAGTGATATGTTCATCTATTTTGTTATACCATGTTCTAGAAGCTTTCTTGAGTCAATACAATGAATTTACAAGACGACACACATTTTTTTATTTGTTAGGTGTGACAAAAATTTCTAGTTGAGTCAATAGACTTATTCATTTAAAAAGGTGGGTTTGATTTCGATTTGAAAAACTTTCCAACCAAATTGGGAAGCCGGAAAAAATCATCTTGATCATATTTATCTTGGTTGTGGGAGGAAATGTCACCTCATAGTCTATTCCTTCATTTTGAACATACCCCTTTATTTCGAGCCATGCCTTGTGCTTGTCAATTTTACCATATAGTGTATACTTTGTTATGAAGATCCATTTTCTACCGATTGGATTCTTCCTTGGTGGAAGGTTTATAAGTTCCCATGTTTTGATATTCATCGCTGACTGGTATTTAGCTTCCATGGCTTGTTTCCCAAGTTAAGATCCTAGGGCTTCTTGTAATATTGCGGGTTCGTGAAATGTAACAATTTCCTAATTAAGACCAAATTGACCTCTCTCTCGAGTCATACTACAAGTCCTTGGTCAAGTGGTGGATGTGTCAGGACTTCATCCAATTTAACATCTCTATGTAGATTTGTACACTACCTTGGTATACATTGAGTTGTGGGTTGTGAGGCTTGTTCAACTCAAAATTTTCCACTATTAGAGTCACCATTTTCTTCATCTTCTTTAATCATCATAGGTTTTTCTTCAATTTTATTTGTTTGTGAGTCCGGAGATGGTTGATTTAAAGCACCCATTTCATCCAACTAAAAATCCTGTTGATGAACTATTTTTTGGTTTATGGATCAACTAACTAATATAAATCCCATTTAATATTCAATATATCCAACAAGTATGTATGGTGTATACTTCATGTCTAACCTTTTCCTCTTGCTTGGGATCAACATATGGGCCTTGCTTTTGAAAATTTAAAGATGAGTAATAGAGTGTTTCTTCTTTGACCATGCGTCTTGTGGAGTCATATTTTCAAATGGAAATGTTGGTGATATGTTGAGCGATACATTGATTTTTTGGCTTCTTCTACCTAGTAAGTTCTTTCTAAGCTTGCATCCTCAATCATGCGCTACACCATTCCCACAATTTTTAGTTTCCCCTTCTACAACTCCATTTTGTTGTGGAGAGTAGGGTGTAGTCATTTGATGACAAATTTCCTATCCTTTTAGATATGTTATGAATGCATTCTTGGTGAATTATCTCCTAGATTTGAGTGGAGGACCTTTATATGACAACTAATATGGTTTTCCACAAGAGTCATAAACTTTTTGAATGCTTAGAATTCTTGATATTTTGGTATTAAGCTGGTATATCCACATTTTTCAAGAATAATCATCAACAAAGAGTTGGAATTATTGATAATATGACTAGGTTTTTGTCATCTTTAAATAGCGATCGATATGGACTAAGTCTAACTTACCGATGGCTCTATTTGGATTCTATAAAAATGTGCTTGATGTTGTTTTCGTATTGGTGCAAATATATTTATTTTTCTTTAATAGTTGAAATTATCAAACCATCTTATTTTGACTGAGTGAGACTAAGAAACCAAAACTAACAAGCCTATATCTCGATGCCACAATTTTAAAGAATTGGTGTCCTTAAGCATGAGTTCTTGATTATTATGCGACAAAAATCCAATTGAAACATTTTATTGATACCCGATGATCATGAAATGATTGGGGGATTCTTTGTTTTATCCTAATTGAGACACTCTTTCTTTCCACTTGTGCAGATTAAAATTAACATTGAGATTGTGATCCAATAGTTGGTTGGTGATAGAATATTTTTTTAGTTTCGATACGTACAAGACATTGAAAAGTGTGCAATGATTATTTTCGAGAGGCAATCATATATCTCTAGTACCTTGAACCTTGTAGGAAGTGTCATCCCCCAATGAAACTAAGTTTTTGGTGGGAGATGTAGTAATTGTGGAGAACCAATCCTTTCGTTTATGTCCTGGTTGTGCTTGAGTCTACCTACCAAATAGAACTTGCTGCAAATTATTCTTGCACTATTTGTATAAATAAGACATTATCCCCTAAGAGGTTTTATATTTGTAGGAAAAATTATTTTTATGTTGTTTCTCTTCTTCCAATTCTTATTTTCTCCATGGGATTGTTGTTTAGAATATTGTTTCTTGTTATTAGAAAAATGTTATCAGTTGAGATTGGAATCCTTTTACTTGTTAGTCAATCCATTATACCAATAGTTCATGATATCATGCCCCTTTTTACAAATAACATATTTTGTGTTGCTTATAAATGTTTGGGAATTTTTCTTTTGATTAAAAATTTAATTTGTATTAAAATTTTGTTTGTTTTCCCCCTTATAACATAGAGCAAATGCATGGTAATCATCATCTACTTCATATTGCATGGAATCTTGTCACAACAAGTTGACCAAATTTTGGGATGTCGATTTTTGTTCTCAGAAATTGAGTGTTGTCATGAATATTTTGAATGAGGGCAAGAGACCTCTCAAGATAATGGGTATGAGAGATTATCTAACACTTATTCACTAAGTGCTAATAAGGAGGCCCTCAATGTTACAATTCTTCACAAAAATACTTCCACTAATTATGAGGATTTCAAATTCAAACTATGTATTGACTCTATAAATGAAGAATGGTATTCGATTATTTTCCTCAAAGACAATATTGAGCTTTTCCTATATTTATTTGGTGGTGTTGGCATCTCTTATATGAGAATGTATCTTATATATGAATCTAAACATGATGATGAGCTTATTTTTTTGATTTCCTTTGTCAAAAGTTCATTTGCATCTCAAACAAAAGAGACGTTCAAAAAAAAATACGAGTCTTTAAACTAAAAACAAGTATTCAATTTAGTTTTCCATCAAATATAGTTATCTCCTCTTAGGAGTTGTGAAATGGGTAGAAAAACTTAAGACCATTTTCCATTGTGTAGAAACTAAATTGGAATATGGAAGATGGATTGGTGCTTTATCATTCTAAATTTCTTTTTCTCTTTCTATATATGACCAATATAATATAATAAACCTCTCTATACATGTGTCCTTCCTATATAACCATCTATATGTGGAAGTAGCTCGTTCTTTGGATATACATGGTTGTATGTGAGAGCCATGTTAATCCACATGAGAGTAGAGTGACACATGGTACTTAGATAGTACATGAAATGGATCCATGTGAACAATGACACTTACTTAGAGGGATATCTTTATATGTGTGCAAGATTTACGCCTAGTGATCATGGCGGGTGGGAAACATAGATAATGTACATGAGTGTAGTGTCATTATTAATCCTCGATGATTATAGGGATGATGTCAAAATTTTCATTGTTTCATCTATATTAGGTGTTGAATGTAGTAGATCAAAGCACAAAAATGTTATTTATAAGTATGATCCATATGAACTACTAATATTGAATGTTGTAAAGAGATCAAAGATCTTGTGATTGTGTTTTAGGGCTGATTTTGTAGTTTTGATGCACAATGGTTTGCAGATTTATGAAAACCTACAAATTAGGACACAATTTTGTAAACATATAATTGTAGTACTTAAAAAAATGACCCCCATTTCTCATAAGAGAAAAATTGAATTTCATGTAAAAACATTTTTCCTTAAAGGTGATTATGCCTTTTTCTCACGGAAGCAAGATTGACCACCCTTTGAGTTTTTGAAAAAACTTGCATTTTTTGGGCTTAATTAGCCTAGAAATGACCCCTACTCCCTCTTCCCTCCTTGATATGATAGTGGTTTGTAAAAATATTTTCCTTTATGAAAAAGTACTTCTTTTGGAATTTTTTGATCCCCCTTGTAATTTTTTGGTTCCCTTTTAGTTATTAAAGAGACCCCTTTTAATAATTTTCCAAGAAAAAAAAGGGATGGTTGAATTATATAGTCACTAAAATATGCACTTATTACTATTACATTATGCATCTAGTATGTTGTTATATACATGATTTATAAGTTTAGAGACTATGCATTGATGACACCTCTTTGGTCCCTTTCTTGGTTTTATTGGCTCTACTTGCATCTTTGATATTGCATTTACATCTTTCTCGGTCAAGTTATAGGGATCCTTGCTCTTGTTTTTAGTTGTATGCTTTAGGAAAGTAGGACCCATGTGCCAATGTCCTTTTGTCAGCTTCTTCCTATTGTATTTGTTTTCTACGTTATCCGGCTTTGGGTCCTTTCTTGGTTCTTTTTCACGACCTAGGTAAGCTTTTGGTGTCAATATATGATGAAATTAAAACTAAGAACACACACACACACACACACACACACACACACACACACACACACACACACACACACACACACACACACACACACACACACACACACACACACACACACACACACACACACACACACACACACACACACACACACACACAACATACTAAATATTTTAAGGGGTAATTGGGCAGGAATTTCAAGAGGCACTTACTAGCATAAGGAGATAAATATTTTCAATCTACTACATCATCAAATGACTACATCTCGGGACTGCATTTTTGACTGCATACTTCACTACATAGGAGGGTCTATTATGAATTCCATACCACACATTTTGCATTGGGAAAAAGTAGTTATAGCCCACTATTCTTTGTACCACTGGAACTAGGGAAACCTAGCTCAAGAGACACTATTCCAATCATACACACACACAAGCACACACTAGAACTACATTGAGTTTGAAATTTAGTGCAACACTCAGTGAAAATCATGTTAGGGTGACTCTCAAGGTCATTATGACCCAAGCATATGCATATTTTGTTCATCTAATGTGCGCATAAGTATTGTATAGGTACCTATGGTTTATTTTGTAGGTATAGAGGAAAATGAGAGGAATTACAATGAATTTGACGTGACTTACAATGAATAAGGAGTAATTATAAGTGACACATAAAGAACCATGAATGAAGCTATTTCATAGACACTAGTGCCCATGAAAAATGTTCACTCTCCTCTCCAAGGAACTTCTCTCCATGATATTGTCACATTCTAATTTTTGATATAGATCTTACACCCCAGAATGTTCCTTTCCAACATGTTCATCATCCGAATCAGTCCATACATATAGTTACAAGTTGAGTAATATTTATATCCTATCCACCACTCTTGCTTGTACTTCATTAGCTAGATCTTGCATATTTATTCTTATATTTATATGATCAACAATGTCCTTACATAAATTTAAATTTTGTTAAATCATTTGGTGTACCCGCTCCTTACATACCCATTATTATATTTTTCATGGCTCGCCATGTAGTTCATGAAAATCCCTCCCATTTTACATTAAGGTTCAAATTCGTAATATCCATATCAAGCATGTTCTAGCTTATAATGCATCTGGTCTTAATATATGTAACATTTTCTTTCTCCATTAAATTAGACTTTCTATTTCCCATCTAGCTCCATCGACTCTATGTATCTATGGCTTTGATTATACACCTAAGAAAGTATTGGGCACAATATATATACCCCTTCTTGTGGGATCTAACACTCTTAATGTTCTATATCATGTTATGCCTCATGATTTCCATTACACTATCCTTCTAGGAATACTTGGTTACATACTCTACATACAATCCTTTATACCCATGTCATAACACATAATGCCCTTACTACACCTTCCATGGATACTACTACAATAGATTCCACACATCATGTTGTTACTCCTTGTGATATTCCCCTCATACATGATGATGATGATATTACCTACATTGCACATCCTTCTCCTCTTGGGATGCACCCTAGTGATACTATTTAGAAGATCCATTTTCTGTTAGAACCCATGATAATCCTCCCATCATGTCTCCCTCTTGATGAAATTATATCAATCATATGCTTAGTGTTTCCAATGTTACATCTCTCTCTGCACCTTCCTCATCACAAGTTAGAACACCATATGTTGATTTGACAATGATTCCTAATGCTTTCACTTTATGAGATTCTATGCATGATTCATTTACTATGGATGCACCTTATCTTGTTACATCCATAGGGGAATCAATTCCCCTCTTTCCACATTTCTGTCTATGGTCATAGGGGCTAATTCATACTACTTTATTGCTTCTGATCTTCCCAAATTACACCTATTGCTTATGATGAGTCTTGTGTCTCTCCCTCCATTGCTTGACATTGATATTGATGAGCCTCCTAGCATTACATATGTTACACATCTTTTGACTCACATATTGATCCTTATGTTTGCACTTAATTTTTCCACTATTTCCAACATGCCCAATGTTACACCTATTCTATTTTATCTTAACAGTACATTCTTATTGTTTATACACTTCTACTCATCCATTTAGGATATTAGACTCTATAGGGTTTTCCCCTCACCATGTTGACATTATTCTCTAGTAGCTCAAGTATGTTTACCAATGTTATACATATTCTAGTTTGTCCATATGCATGAAATGATTCTACTCCACATGCTATGATACATGCACTTTCACATGGCACTAGGTCCTTTCCTCGTGTTCACATATGTTCATCTTATTTAGCAGATTGTGGGCCCTTTCTACTATTATCATTGCATATATCATCTTGGAATTCACATCCGGGGCATCCTAATTCCCCTACATTACCCAATAACACACTCTTGTTCCTAGTTCATACTTGACTGTTGAGGGCATCCTTACCTACATGAGGGCATCCTTATTCCTTCCTTCTAGCTATTCTCTTTTACAAATTTGAAAAATCCAAAAGCGTGTTTACTTAAATTTTGATTAGATGTACTGTTTCTTCCTTATACTACTATATGTTACACCTTTTCTTATCATGTTACTATGGTTCATAGTATGCTTTATCATTTTTCATACACACATGTGCGTTCACATGGTATCTTGAGGTGAATGTAGGTCACTTATAGGTTTTTACATGATGTATGATGCTTGGCCTTGTCCATTACCAGTCCCAATGAGGCTTCGGGGGCATCTACCCTTTTCCCACTTACTATCAGGTTTTATCATTGCAATATTTCACATTTTCATTCCTATATTCAGATCTTACATTGTGGCATACTATTTATCTTTCCTAACATGCTAACGAGTGATTAATGTGTAGAAATTACCTTGTGGGACTCCTTTTAATCATAGTTGTCTGATTTACTTATATCTTGTTTCTATTGTTTGCGGGCTATGCCCTATGTTTTCTTGTTTCCTTGTTTTCACAAGCCTTGATGGATTCGATTGTCTTGTGACATCCTGAGTGGTGTCCCATGTATGCAACCAACTACTCATTATGTCCTTGTTTTTTATTTTCCTATATGATTTTACTAGTTTCTATTTGCGCGTGAATTACTTATTTGTCACTAACACTTGTATGATAAAATTTTACAATTATTTTTCTTGCACCATGGTAACTACCATGTGTAATCCCTATTCCCCGCAAGAATCAATATCTCATGCATGCATATCAGCTTCATACTTCCTTGTTTGGGATTTATTCACCGTTGTTCATCTCATGCACCCCAAATGAGTGGGGAAAAACATTGGGTAAACCTTTTCACCCTCCCAAGAATTATAGCCAACTACTACAAAATCACAATCAACATGATCAAAGAAGTAATCGATTACAAAACAGGGGCATGAACACATTTAGCCACAATTCATATCATATATAGAACCACCCATTACAAATAGGAATGGTGGGTGTCGATCATCCCACCTAATCGCTCTTGTCTTGGGAAAAACAATTACAAAGTAGTTTTAGTAGTTACAAAGTTGAAATATTCTACAATATCAATAGTTATACAATCATTTTCAAGTTGCGAATGAGTTACTAATAAGATCTAAATAAGGAACTATCTACTTAATCAAGAAGCAAAGTAGAAGTAGGAACAAATAAGGAAGTGACACCTAGGGCATATGCAGGACAACGATATGCCTGGAACATTGTGTTACCCGAGGCAAGTTACAAATTGGATTTGTGATCATCTATAGTGGAACTTTTTCACAGGGGAAACGTTAACGGTTGGAGGAAAATCCTATAGATCTCCCAATGCACTTTCTCTTAGTAGTGACAAGACACCTAAATGTGAAGTTTAGCGTCGGGATGCTCAAATCCCTAGTTTGGTATTAGGACTTCCAAATCCTTAGTATGATCAAAGCGGTCGAGAATTGATCACTCTTGACTCTCCCAACCAGCTCTCTTAAGTATCAAGTATACAAGTAGGAAAAAATTATATCCCTTTCTCTTTTAACATTTTAGGTGTACTCTAACCCCTTGGTTTAGATTTTTCCAAATATACATTTCCATTTTACATATTTTTCAAGTTAAAGTTCAATTACATTTACCATGAGCATTGACTACACTTGTTTTCTTTTGCAGGTCCTATCCTACTCCAACGAAGGAAAAAAACACATGGAAAATTGAAGAAAATATCAAACATGGATCATTCCCACTACACACATGTTGTCATGCAAAATGTTTAGCATGAAAAATTTATATATTTTTCCATGACAACTACGTCCACACTAAAAATCCCTAAACAGGGTAATGTAAACCTGCCCTCCGGCCAATTGATGACTATGTAAACCCCATCATAACTAAGAGGGATGTGCTAAATATATTTTTAAAGTATGCTTCATGTGAAAATAATTTTGTGGGAAGAAATTTATGGGTTCATTGTGATCCTATTTGAAGGAAGTGCTCCTGGAGGCCTAAAAAGGCCCATTTCCTAGTACTTCTACACAATGAACATTTGGAGATGAATAAAGAAGATATAATGCATCCAAGTAGAGTGTGAATGAAATATTATATCATTGGAGGAATTTTAGGTAAGTTTTGCAAGGCGAGATAGGTTTAGGAATAAGTTGTGCAACACTGGGATACTTATAACACGGTGCAAGGAAATAAAAGAAGTAAACAACTAGTCAACTTGTTTGGGATGGTTCAAGCATCCGGTAATTTTTTGAAGTTACCAAATACTCATCAGAAATATAAAAATGTGTTATTCACATTTCAAAATTTTCGAGAGATTCTATCATCAGGATTTTGAGATATTGACTCGACATTATAGGTGAAGATCCTTGATCCCTATGGAGATCAAAATGAGCATTATGAGAGCTACAAAAGGATTTGTGACCTTATTGAAAATTAAAAGTGAATATAATTCAACCCTTTACATTCCCCATGTGAAAAGTTTGAAAAATGCAAGTTTCTCTTAGGTGGAAGTTTGACCTTCTAGGAACCGCTTGTGAGCGAGAATAAAAGGGGGTAAAATTTGAATTTCGTAGAATTGGATTTTGAAAGTTGTTCCATTGATTTCCTTAGGTAATTTACATTCAATATCATATAGATTTTTCTTAGGAAGCTCCGGGAAAAGACTCATTCTTTGGGGTCTATTTTTGACAAATATTGGTGAAGGTATGGTTATTATAAGTGCTTAGGTAAAAGTTTCACACCTTGGATGCAATTTTTCACCTTTGAAATTTGTTCAAAGGTGTATGGGGTGAAAAAAATTACATCCCCAAGGAAGGAGGATGATGGTTTTTATTTTCCATCACTTAAAAATTATTGGGATTAGCACACATGTTGTACATATAATATATCAGATCCAAGCATACATGCAATAAAAGTGGATATTCTACCAGAAGAAATATACAAAACAAGATATATAAATCAACACCAGATTTAACTTGGTTCACCTAGTGTGGGCTACATCCACTAAGAAACAATCCAATCTATTATCCAAAGCTTTCAGAAGATATATAATGAATATTTACAAACTTCCACACCTCTCACGATGTATAATACTTTCTTTCTCTCAAGCTTCTCCTTCTTCTCCAAGAATTCTCTCTCACACAATTATTTTCACAATAATCACTAACTCTCTCTTCTAACCCTAGATTTCTAGCTTATAAATACCTTATACAAACTTAGGGCACTTAACCATGCAATTACAATCAATAGATCTGCTTTAATACTAAAATTAGATCTAATTCCTGTGAGTTAAATAAAACATTCACGCATAGATAATCAATGCCGGTTAGCCCTAACCAATGAAGGTTCCTACTTTCTTGGTTTGATGCCGATCATAGGTGACCAATTTCGGTCCCTTCATAGTGGATTCCATTCTGTGTTTTCTAGCAAGTTGATATAACATGCTAAACTGAAGTAATTGAGATCCACATCTCAAAATATGCTACTTGGAGATAAATTACTACACTATACTTGTACAACGTCATCCTTAGATCATTTCCTTAGTTTTGTTTCTTCCTCTGCAAGTATCAAACTTGTTATCCCGTGTGAAATTGACAAGGGCAATTTGCAGGTAACTATACCAAAAATTCTATTTTGACCCCTAAGGAAGTCTGATAACGTTTAAAATGGCCCAAAACCCCCTTTCAAAAATCAAGTTTTTTAGAACTTAGCCATTTTTCAGCTTCTTCCTTCGGCACAGTTTTTTACGTGTCAACAGTCCCAAAAATATGCCTTTTTGAACTAGGCACAAGAATTCATGTGTCGACATCAAGAAATCATGCCCCCTCTTAATCCTTCTTGCACTCATTGTTATGTCAACATCATTAAGTTTGCACCCCTTTGGTCCTTTAGCGCTAGAAATGTTATGTTGACATCCAAAACGTGCGCTAAGGCAATCGGAACGTTGTGTTGACATCAATAAATTTTTCGCTAAGGTGCATTTTCCCTCTCGTGTCAACACCTTTAAAAGCACACCAAAAGAAGTTGGTTAGATAATAAATTATAGTTTTCCTATAAATATGTGCTTGACACTGTCATTTTCACGAATTGAAAATTTGAAAAAAATTTCTCTCGCTTTGTCGACCATCCTCACAACCCCATGTGTTGTTTTTGAGCTTGTGGACCCCACGTCGTTCTTCATCTTTTATAAATCTGGGTAAGTGGCTCCTCTCCTAGTTGTTGTTTTTGTCTTGTTTTTATTAGGTATTAGGATTGGTATAAAACATAAAATCTAAAGAAACACACCTAACAATCTATGCAAACCAATTTGCCCTTTTGCCTCCCCTTCCAGATCTATAAATCTGGAAGACCCCTACCTCTGAAGAAACCAAAACCCATCTTTCCCTACTTTTGCCTTGCCAAAAAAACCCTCTCTTTTCCATCTAATCAATCCAAAAGAGAGAGGAAGAAAAATCAAGGATAAGTTACCAAAATTATCCAACTGTTACCCCTTGCGCACTATTTTGTTATGTAACACCTCCCAAAGTTGCGCTGATGTAACATAACCTTTTTCCATGCCTGGAAAAGAACACTTAGAAGTTTTTGTAATGTGAAGGCGCCATTTGCAAAAAATCAACACAAGATGTTGTGTACTACAAAACCACACCACATGCTTTTCCCTTAGCGCATTGTCCTTTCAACATCTTCCGATTGCGCTAAGCTGGCGCACCTTAAACACATGTTTCACAATTTGTTTTTGTGCCCAACCAAAGCAAATTTTCCCTAAGGCGTAGGTGAAACTTCTTCAACATCAACATAACATGTTGCATGTTACAAATCTGTGCCCGTGCTTTATCCTTGGCGCTAAAACTTTTCATGCAACACCTCTCAAAATTGTGCCCTTTCTAAACTTGGCACAACTTTTCTCATGTCAACATTGGGTAAATTTTTTCATGTCGACATCTTCCCAAGTGTGCCTAGCAATAAAAAGCCTCTGCAACCTACTGTGAACCTGCGCCTTGCACCCTAAGCCTTATTATTGCTTGTTCTTCATTCTGTAAGCTTTCATTATGAATAACATGACGGTTGACATGGCTCTTATGTGTTGGACCTCCTTGATTCTTCTTGCAGAACAACAACATCCATCCTTGGGCTCACATATGTCTTCATCAAGCAAAAAACCAGCTAAAGCTAAGCAATCAGAACAAGAGATGAAGTATAAGTATCAGAGAGTCAGAATGCCTGACTCATATGTAGAATGCAGCCTTGACATCAGAGACTCTGAGCTAGGACATATTGACATGGATGATTTCTGGGCAAGGACCAACTAGGCAAGTAGTGGCCCATGGATGAACAAATTAGTAGGCAATGGATTGCACTTTGCAGCTGGGCTTCCAGTGAGTGCCGTAAATAATGAGTTCATCATGTTGGTTACCTGCTACTATACCAAAGAAACTAGATATGTCAAAGACAAAGAGCACAAAACGATCATCGACCTCACATCTCGTCACTTTGAGATGATCCTAGGCATCCCTCATCACAGGCAATATGTAGAAATAAGCATTGAAGACTGCAAGAAGACCTGGGATGATAATGAGGATAAATGCATGTAGATGATGAATGAGCTTTATCTAAAGAACAAGAAGCCGGTGAGCAGATGGCCACAAACCATCCACCATAGTGACTTCAATGAAGAGTTGAGTGATACAATCACCTTCTTAAATAGAGTATTTGGGCTCCCTGATGCCCATTATTTCCACAAGTGGATGTTGAGATACCTGGAGACCATGAGCAAGAATGCACTTGATCAATGTTTTGGCTGGGGCGAGATCATCAGTGACACCATCTCCCAGTAGCTTCAACAAGTTCTAACAACTGGGAAGTTCTACATGAATTCCTACATTGTGTATGTTGCTGCGTCAGAATGGGATTTTGTGGGGTTAGCTCGAAATGGGGTATGGCCCCAAGTCAAAATATATGAGTTCTATCCAGAGCTAAAGCTTGAAGCCAACATCTCCCAGTTCTCTAAAATTAATGATGCCTTCTTCTATGAGGTAATCTGCTTGTTGAGGCCAAACATGAGACATGGTCGGACCAGCCCGAGTGTGATTGCTGCTACAAAGAAATGGGGAGCATTGTTCACACAATTCCCCACATTCACATACCTCAGAGCTATGAATTTTGAGGGAGAGCCAATGAAGCTGCCAAGATTTGCAGGGCCAAAGTTGGTCCTCTTGGAATTGTCAAGGCAACTAATCACTTACCATGAGAAGTGCATGAAAAGAAAGAAAGGAGGAACCCCATTCCCCTTACAGTTGGCCGATACACCTGCCCCACACTTGCTTGCTAAAGCACGTGAGATGTATGCCGATCTTGAGTTTTGAATTTGAAACAAAACTTCCCAAAGAAGGCCGACCTTCAATTGCGGAGTTGCCTCGCAAAGGAAATTTTTATCCCATCCATGTTCCCAAGATTGACGACATTTGGATCGACTTCCACACATGAGATAGACATCGTGTGAAAGGATCACTCCCGAATGGCTCTGGAGGAGATCATCCACTATAGCGTTACCATTGTCCCAAAGGAATTCCAAGAGACCGATTAAGAAATAGATCAGGTTTACCTTGACACAGATGGGGATGATTGGCCATTCATGGAGATCGATAGAGCCAAAGCTCCGAAAACCATTCAGGAAAGGCTTAAGCCCACATTGCAATGCACCAAACATTGGTGCAAACAGAATGGTCTCACCTACCTCGGAGTTGATTTCACTACTTCTCCTTCAGGTAGAGAACCTCTAAGGCCAGACCTTGCACCAAAAGGAAAAGGAAAAGACAAGGAGGGTGAATCAAGCAGATAAGAAGAAACTCCTGAAGGCCTTCCTTCTACTTCTGAGAAGTAAGTAGTCGACTTGGTGTCTCCAAGTAAAGAAGAAACAACAGAGGTTTCAATAGATACATCCACCTAGGATGTTATCACAACTACAACTATAGAGGTACCCAGCGTTCCTTCTTCCATTTCTTCTCCTCCTCCTGTCATTCAAGCATATATTCCTATGGATGTGTCTTCTCCTCTCCCTTCCTCCCTTCCATCTCCCACCTCTTCCATCTTATCCTCTCTTGCAGATCTATCACCCAGTATTCCCTCCATCCAGATTGTAGATCCCTTCCATTTCCATGTCCTTCTCTTCTCCTGTAGTAACTCCAGGCCCCACAAGTAGTGGTGCATTGGACTCCTTGTCAATGCCACCACCGAGTGTTTCAACACACTTCCCTAAGGCCTCTACAGTTGCTCCCCTCTCACTCCCGTTTCTTCTTCTATTTCCTCTACTCCCACTCCCATAAGTCCTGGTTGGATTTCTGACCATCTGAGCCAACATAAGAGGAAAGTTCCCATTGTGGCCATGGATTTCTCTCGTCATTCCGAAGAAGGGAACCAAGAAGCAGAAAGTGATAACTCACTTTTCTAAAAGCACTTCGGGGAGAGAGTCATGGAGATAGCTTACCTGGACCCCACCAAGAAAAAGGAGGATCTGTCTCCCACAGACTTCACAGTGACTCAAGTCACAATGGGGACCTCATCTGAAAGCTTGCAAGGGGAAGCCTTGTCTACTATGGATGCTCTCTACAAGAAGCTCCAAGAAGCAAAAGAGGAGAAGAGAATACTCAAAGAACAAAACCAACATCTCCTATAAGCATTATAGAATATATGAAACACTACTCCCGTGGATCGCCGCCGAACCTATTCAAGTTCCCAGTCAAGAGAAAATAAATGAATATGTTAAGATTGGTGAATAAGGCACAATAGTATCATCCTGGATTGAGAGAATCCTCAGAGATAATGAAGAAATGATTGGGAAATTCACAGTGCTCTATCAGGATATTACACAAGAAAATAAGGAGCTATAAGCAGTAGCATGTTCCCTCTCCAAAGATTTGGATAATGCTAGGTTACAACATGAAACACTCCAAACCATGGTTGACTACTCAGCTTTGACGACCTATTGAAGGTCAACGTTATCGATCACCCACGTGCACATAACAAAGCTCTCATCGCTTTAGATTACACGGGTTGATCAAATGGAATATATCCTGGAGAGAATAGATAAAATCAAAGATGAATCCCTAGACGCACGATACAACATGGAGCAGATAATTACAAAAATGGCTCCGGAAATGCTCAGTGAATCGTATAACTTGAGAGAAGTAGATGATACATTCCAGCACTTCAAGGCTATCGTCACTCAAGGTTTGGCACTAGAGGTCACTTTTGACCGAGAGTCAATCAATAACCTCCTAGCTTACCACAAATTCATTGGATTTTTGATCGATGCATGTGAAAATTTCACTCGAGTTACTTGTTATCCAAAATTCACCCCTCAAGGTAATTTTGATAACATGTATCAAATTATTCAGTCCCAAGCAAGTAGATTGATTCGAGGCCCAAAATCATGTTTTTTGGGGTCCCCTCGACTTCTCTCTAACTCTCCCATCCAAAAAGAAATCCCAATGAGTTGGAAAAATTGCAAAAATAAGGTTGCAGGACTGTTTTAAAGCATTTCGGGTCTGAAGGGTTCGGGTCGTACTAGTTCGGGTCGTACTGAGGTTCGTCGTACCAAGCTTGGGGCCGAAAAAACAAAGAAAATTGGCTAAGTCAGACATTTTTGTCCTAGGCGGTCCGCGGGACAGTTGGGACGTCGGGACGCGAAAAGCTGAAATGACCGAGAGTAGGGAAAATCGTCAAGTTTTTGTTTCGCGCGTTTTGGGACAGCCGGGACAAAAGTACGCGCGGGACGCGAATTGGCCGATTTGCCGACAAACAGTCCATTTCGGGCGGTTGAGATATTTTTCCCAGGCAGTCCGCGGGACAGTTGGGACAAAAGTACGCGAGGGACGCGTGGGACGTGAAAAGGTGAAAAATCTGCAAACAGGAACAAGGAAGCCCGAATCGGCCGGGCGGGAGATTTTCGTGCTGGGCAGTGGACAAAGGTATGTGCGGGACGCGTGGGATGCGAAAAGGTGAAAAAGCTGCAAACAGAACAAGGAAGCCCAAATCAGCCAAGCGGAGATTTTCATCTAGGACAGCCAAGACAAAGGTACACGCAGGATGCGTGGGATGCAAAAGCCGAAACGACCGAAGGCAAAGAAGAAAAGTCAATGTTTGACCCGTGAAACTTCAAACGGCCATAACTTTTGACTTCGAGCTCCGATTTTCACAAAATTGGACTTTCTGGAACAAGCACGACATCCTCTACGCCAAAAAAATTGGATTTATTATTTTTAATGAGGGTAGATATATTTAAATAAAAGAAACATATTCGGCTCCAGTCAGTTAATGCTCATTCCCGTCACAAATGACAAAACGCCCGCTGACCCAAAATAGCTACTGCGCTCGAGAAGGCCATAACTTTTGCATTTCTCAACGAAATCACACAAAATTGGTACCATTGGAATCATGGTTCTGAGCCCAACGCAAAAAAATAAGAAATTACATATTTGATGAGAGATCGATGGATATTTTTATAAAACGTGGCCGGGTTCATAACAATGTTTTATTTGGTGGTTGGGAGTGTAATTAAGAGGCATGGTCATCATTCTTTCTCTGCTGCAGCACCTGGGATAGTATGGGGAGCCTTTTGCAAGTAATATATAATCATTTTACTCCATTTAATTCCTCTTACAAGTGGTTGAAGGACAGATTTTGGGATTTCCATTTTCCCTTCTCTCTCTCTTCTCATTTTTTCTATAAATTGGAGTGTTGGGCTCATTGTAAAGAGGGGTAGTTTTTGTAGCAAAGCTCTGCCAAAATTGCTTTGTGAAGATAATGTGTTGCAGGCCCTTATTGTGGACTCCTTGCATGGTGATCCAGGCCCTTATCTTGTAACCGATTGAACTGTGTGTATCAGGAAGCAATAAAATATAAGTTTGTGGATGCATCTTCCCCTGCTGTGTTTTCTACATTCTTCTTGCCCCTTCAACCTTGACTACAAGAATATTGTGTCTATTATTATGCTCTTGCAGGGATCCATTATCATTGTGTATGTTTGAAATATTTTTGTGAATGCATTTTGCTAGATTGTGGAGAACTGTCATCACCCCTTCTAGTGTGCACTCGCTTCTGTATCTCACGCATTTGAAGACTACTCTCACACCCTCCTTTTCTGGTGTATCACCGCTTTAGTGTAGGATTTCATTTTATGCATTCCCTCTCCCTAGTCCCTTGGAAATTTAGATTAGAATAGTTAGTTTCCCCTGCATTAGAGTAGATTGTGGCAGGTAGTTTAGGAGCAAGAACCAGCTTTCTCTGGAGGTCTATCTCAAGTAGCAAGTCCCACAACTTGGAGATAACACCCATGTTATCCAATCACACCATGAGTTCAAGTATATGCACTTGTATAAACATAGGGTGCTGTGATTTTGTGATAACATTGCACTGACAAGCTCAAGAACGAGAAAGAAACTTGCAAAGTCATTGGCGACCATTTTAAAGGTCTAGATCATGATCAACTTCAAGCAATGATCAGCAAGTTTATGGAATATCGAGCGCAGTGTCACATCGACTCTCCTGATCAAAAGTAGGATACCAAGTTTGAGCAGAGAGATGATGAAGAGTAGTTTCTTCTTCTTGGGATCCATTGATATTTTTGTAAAATGTTTAAAAGCATGTTGGCATACATGATGACATCATCCATGTTGCACCATGGGATGTTGCCATCCAAAAACTTGCCCAAGTCAACTGTTGACTTTTTAGATATTTTGTAAATATCTTGTAAGATATTTTGTAATGAGATGAAATATCTTGTTAGATATTTTGTAAGAGAAATACTTTGTGTTTTCTTATAACGAGATGAAATATTAATACATATATTCAGAATTTGTGCTTAATGTGTGTGTTATTTGCATAAGATATTTCTTAAGTTAGATCTATGTTTTTATTCTGTTGGATTCATTCCTACTATTGTCATATGTTCATCAAGTATTTTTAATTTGTTTATGCAAGTAAGTTTGGCTCTGTTTACTGCCCCAAAGCATAAACCTTCTGACCTTTCTATCTTGGAATTCATTTCTTTTCTTCCTTCAGATCTACCCTCCTCCGTTCCTTCCCTCCTACCTTTATATTCTTTGTTGGAACTACCTCTACTAGGATGAGATCCCAAACCCCCTGAAGTTAGAATAGTGTAGATTTGCATGATTCTCCCCTTGATAGATTAGCAATAAACTAGTTTCGCTTTCTTTGTCTCAAAGAGGGGCTATGCCCCGCACACGCTGTTGCCTTTTCCCCACGAATGCTGCCTAACCAACAGCTTTTCGGACCAATAGTTTTGGTGACTCCACTTTGGGATCAAACTATAGAAATAACGAAAAAATTAAAAATCACTACAGTTGTAAATTTTAACTCTTTGTTAAAAATTAATATTTTTGCATAAGTGATCAAAACTGAAAATTTCCTTATACAAATCCATAGATCGGGGCTAGATAAAAATTTTAGTTCACCGAGTTTTTACAAAAACTTGTATATTTTAGTAGATCTGAGATTCTAACATTTTATGATATTTTCAAAACCTTGTAAAATTTAGGTCAAAGATCCGAAAATCAGCCTACTAAATTGACCACCTTTATCCTTATTAATCTTTTTCAGAAAACCGCAATCGGTTGTTATTAAAAAAGGGTAAATTAAATATTGAAAAAGTACATGCTGCTGATTTTTGCCAGAAAAATCAGAAAATCAGCAAGTATAAACAAAATTTTGTTGTGAATCTTCTCTTAATTGTTGTAGAGTTAAACGGTACCTAGCGGGTGAACCATTTACTCACAAAGCGAGAAGAGCTTGTGGAGAAGTTGATCCAATTTTTGATCTACTTCGAAGGCACAATTTTAGTATCACACCAACATGATTCACATCACTAAGCTCAGCAGATCGATTAGCAAGAAGTGCCTCGCCTCCACGAAAGAGCCGGATTTCACAGGGTGCCTCAACATCAACTTGCAGTGCTCTTTTGCTAAGTGGAACCACACTCCTTGCTCGCATTATTTTTCCTAATTTTCAAATGGTAGAAAATCTACCTGTACCATGGGGAAATTCCATGGGTCCTCTAGCCCTGTCGCATCCAGTCAACCCTCTTCCTCACGGAAATCACAAAAATTTCTCGCATTTGATGAGAGCGAAATCAAGCACGAATGTGCATATTGCTGCATTTATTATGTCATGTAGCATTTTGGACGTGACTCATGAGGACGTATCGATACGTCTCTTTCTAGAGACCTTGCAAGGGCCTAGCAATGAATGGTTCCAGCACTTACCAGCTACATCCATCACCAATTGGAACACATTGGACTACATTTGAAGACAGATACAAACCTTCAGAAGATGCATTTGCATTATTATCACAAATCACTCACATGAAGAAGGAGACCAATGAAACCATGTGTGATTTTATCACCTGATTCAATTCACTAATCAACCATGTGCCGCTTGCCATGATGCCGACATTAGAGAATCAAAAGTGTTTCTTCTTGAATGCCATGAGTTCGAAAGTAAGTTTCTTACTTTTACAGGAACAAATACCCACCTTGGTTCTTGCTCAAGCTACGACCATTCGGATAGAAGACAACCTTCTTATATCCGGTGAGTTAAGATAAGATTCGTTAAAATCAAAGGCTTCAAATTCTTCTCAGGCTGCCTCATCAGATCCAACATTCTAGAAGATGGTGAATGATTTACTTTCATTAAAGAAGCAATTGGCTCAAACATCGTCTACTACTCCGTACCAGGATATCCCATAGAGGAAATTCACTCCTAATAACATCCCCAAAGGCCACGTTTGCTGCTTTGCTTCTCCAAAGTTAGCAATTGAAGCTCCTCCGGTTAATTCTTTGGTTGAAATCGAAGAAGATGATCCAAATTATGAAGAACCTTCGTCGTAAGGCGAAGATGATCAAGATGTCGGTGAACTGACTAGTGACTCTACTATTGGGTATATGGAATTTGAAGATGAGGAATCTGATGAAGAAGAGGGTACCCAATGGTATGTGAGGGGACAATCATATGTGGTTTTCACTCGCTCGCAAGGAAAAGAAGCAAAGGTTGCTGCTGAAAAAAAAAAGGAAAAGGCTGTGGTAACTCCTCCTCCAATGATCGCTAAAAGAGGTAATCCCCTTCCTACTCAACCTCTGGTTAAACCTTTTGTAAAGAAATATTTTCTTCCTATTTCTCCTCCAAATCAACCTTCCTCCAGTCCCATAAAAACTAGTAATCCTCCTCTACAAACATGAAATGAAGGACTCATTCCTTCATTAGCGCAACCCTTGGTCGCATTTGATATAATTGATCATGCCAAAAAGACCAAGATCCAGATGTTTGAAGTCGAGTACCTTCAATCCAACCCAGAGTAACTTATAAGATTAACTAAGTATATCCAAAGCCAGGTTGCCATCCCTCCTCCCATTTCCCCAAAAGGAATTCTTCCCACTCCTACGTCTCATGTAAATGTCACCTCGACTTCCACATCGGGAAAATTGAACCTTTTTACCTATCCCTCCTTATCAATGGTCATAAACTAAGCAACTGTATAATTGACTCTGGAGCTTCTGATAATGTTATGCTAGTAAAGGTCGCCCATGATTTAGGCCTCGCACTTACTAAACCTTTTGGCAGATGCTACTCCATGGAAACCAAGCAAGTACCATTGATTGGTCAGATCAAGGATGTGCAGTTTGCATTCGTGACATTTCTGAGAAAAGGGTAAAAATGACTATTCTCGTAGCTGATATTCCAGCAACATATGGGATATTGCTAGGGAGGAGATTTTGTAAAGAAGTTGGTGGGGAAATTCATATGGACTGGTCCAAAGCTAGGATCCCTGTCGAAGGGGTGATGTAGACGTTGGAACCGAGTCACAAAAGAAATATCTAGTCACCAAATCTTATGACCCTAAGACTCGATTCTCTTTGAATCATCATGGATGGGAAATTATTTCTTTTCCACCAACTCGAGATAAGATGGGCATTCTCATCCAAAAGGAGGATCTCAACAAAGTATGGACATTGCGGTTTTGATGGCAGGCTGCTTACGACAAGTGGATGTGGTGTTGGGACTGTTCTAATATCTCATGAAGAGGAGATTTTCCCTTTTTCTTTCAAGTTACTGCTTCTTAAATATGAATAATCTTTACTTGAGTATTAATCCTTGTTACTTGGTATGCAAGCTATAAAAGAGAAAGGAATAAAAATATGAAAGTGCAAGGTGATGAAGAGCTAATTGTCAATCAGGTAAAAGGGATATATCAAGTAAAAAATGACCGACTCAGACACTACCGCAATGCAGTATGGGATAACATCGAAGAGTTTGACGATTTCTCAATCAAAGTAGTTCGCAAGCCCAAAATGACATGGCTGATTCATTGGCTCGTCTCAGCCTCTCTCAAACTCCCTCACCCATAGTTAAAAACAAATACATATACCATTGAGGTGGTTTTTTTCCCAAGTGTACCAGATAATTCACAGCACTAGCAAGTGTTCAATGATGACAACCAACTTATCACCTTTTTAGAGAAAGCTAAAAATTTCAAAGAACTTCATTTCGATGGATCAACTTCTACGTGTCGTGAGTCTCTCACCGGTCAAGCACATGAATCTGAAAAAGAAACAGTGATACAACTCAAAGGAAATAAGATTCCGAAAGGTTTGGTTTCCTTAGAATGATTATTTGATAATCATGACTGTTTTGTCAAGAAAAAGTGACAAGATGATCCTTCCTCTTCTCTGGAAATTAAATCCATCAATCTGGGTACTGTAGAACATCCTCATTCTGTGAATATCGGGAAGTGTTGTACGCCCGAGGAAAAATGAAAATTCATTAAGTTGCTGAAAAAGTACATGGATGTGTTAGCATGGTCTTATGTTGATCTAAAGTCTTTCAAGCCAAAGGAAATTCGACACGACATCCCACTCAAGGATGACGTCAAGCCTTTCCGTCAAAAGCAAAGGCACTACAACCCCAAAATCTCAGGTACCATCTAGGCTGAAATTTAGAAAATGTTGGACGCAAGAATTATTTTTCCAATTCATCATAGTACTTGGGTTGCAAATATTGTGCTTGTACGGAAGAAGAATGGCGAGATACACATATGTGTGGACTTTCGCAACTTGAACCAGTCATCCTTAAAAGATAACTATCCACTGCCAATAATGGATCAAGTACTATAGGTAGTAACCAGTTCAGAAATGTTGTCTATGCTTGACGGTTTTTCATGTTACAATCAAATTCAAGTCACGCTTGAAGACCAGTTCAAAACAACATTCACCACTCCTTGGGGTACCTTCGCTTACAGCAGAATGCCGTTCGGTTTGATCAACGCCGGTGCTACCTTCCAACGAGAAATGGACTTTGCATTCAAAGGTATGATGGGAAAAGTCATCATAGTTTACCTAGATGACCTGACCGTGTTCTCCAAAAGATGAAGTGATCACTGCGATCATTTAGAACAAGTCTTGATCAGATGCCAGAGAGCACGGGATTTCACTAAATCCCAAGAAGTTAGTTTTTGGGGTCACCGAAGGAAAGCTGCTAGGACACATCGTCAGTAGAGAGAAGGAACTAAAATAGATGTCAAAAGGGTCAAGGCTATTCAGAGCCTTACTTTACCTATAAGAAAGACTGGTGTTCACTCTTTCTTCGGAAAGGTAAATTTTCTTAGACACTTTGTTCCTGATTTTGCTGAGAAGACTCATCATATATCCAATATGATGAAAGGGTCCCAAACATTCCGATGGAGTGAGGAAGGCAGGGCATCATTCGAAGACATAAAAATGTCCATCGCTCACACCCCTATTCTAGTGTGTCCTGACTTTAGCAAAGACTTCATCATATACAATTATGCATCTGTGCATACTATATCAACTATCTTGATGCAAAATAACTCCGAAGATATTGAATCCTTGATTGATTTCATGAGTTCTCCTCTTAAGCCTCATGAACTAAAGATGTCACAATTAGAAAAGCATGCCTTTACCGTTGTGAAAGTAGTCAAAGTTTCGCTACTATATTCTGAATTCTCATATA
This sequence comes from Taxus wallichiana var. yunnanensis, assembly GCA_018340775.1. NCBI lineage: Eukaryota > Viridiplantae > Streptophyta > Pinopsida > Cupressales > Taxaceae > Taxus > Taxus wallichiana. The sequence continues at coordinate 906,340,179 of CM031237.1, read as the reverse complement.
GTAGTGCTGGTTCTTGACACGGTTGTTAAGTCTATCCTAACTCAATAGGAGTTAGGGAGCTTACGAGGAAATTGGATCACAAAGGTCCAAGAATATGATCTAGACATCAAACCAACTAAGTTGGTAAGAGGTAAGGGCCTGTGTCAGCTAATGGCTGAAAATAAAGACTCGAGGTACACGAAGAGAAAGTTGATCACATTGATGGAAAAAAAATGAACTGGAGAAAGTAGATTCTTTTCCCATGGTCCTATTTGTTGCCACCAACGACGAATGGTATTCTGACATCACATTCTTTCTCACCTATGGTGAGTGCCTAACTCACCTAACCACAAAGGAAAAACAAATGGTGAAGCTCGAGCCATAAGATATGTCATCCGGGGATGATGGATTATACAAACGTGGAATTGATGGCATTTTTCTACGATGTGTTGACAAGCCACAACAGATAAAATTGTTAGAGAGTTTTCATGACTCAGCTTGCGGTGGCCACTTCTCCTCATCAGTGACAGCACATAAAATCATCCAGGCTAGGTACTACTGGCTGATGTTATTTCAAGATACAACCACCTGGGTAGCGAAATGTGAACTTTGCCAACAGTTCATTAACAAACCAAAGCTGGTTACGTTTCCCCTCAGACCCGTCATCATTGACGAACCATTCAGACAATGGGGAATTGATTTCATTGGAGCACTCAATCCTCAATCGAGTGTTGGACATAGTTACATCCTAATAGGAACGGATTACTTCACAAAATGGGTGGAGGCCATACCTGTCAAGCATGCCACTTCTAAAGTTGTTTGCAACTTCATCAAAAAGAATATTATTGTGAGATTTGGCATTCCACACAAAATCATTGCTGACAACACTTCCAACTTCTCTTCATAGGAAGTAATTGGTTTTGTTATGGATACGGAATAACCCTGGCTCATGCCTCTAATTATTATCCTCAAGGAAATGGTCAGGCAAAATCCAGCAACAAGAACCTGGTGACTATCATACGGAAGCTAGTTGATGAAAACCAGCGGTCCTGGCACAAATCACTATATGATGCTTTGTGGGTGGATCGTATCACTCCAAAGAGGTCTCTCGGCATGTCACCTTTCTAGGTGTTGTATGGGATCGATGTTGAAACCCTATCTCCGCAGAACTTTCTACCATGTGCTTAGCTTGAGCAATTGAAGATGAAACTTTTCAGAATTCTCTCGAAAAGAGGATTATGTACCTGATGGAACTTGAAGAAAAGTGAGTGAAAGTGGTCGAAAAGATCATTGAACATCAAAATCAAGTTAAGAGGCTGTTCGAAAAGAAAACTAAGCATAGAGATTTCCAAGTGGGAGATCTTATTCTTCTGTGGGACAAACGAAGAGAACCAAAAGGTATACACGGGAAGTTTGACTCTCTTTGGAGACGGCCATACAAGATCAAGCAGCTCAATGGAGAGAATAGTTTCTATCTCTCATATTTAGATAAAACTGAGCTCCCGCTTCCCTATAACGGGAAACACTTGAAGATCTTCAAGAAGTAGAGCTTGTTCTCTTCTTTATATAGTTTTCTTTTTCTTTCGTCAAGTGTTTGCTTTCTATTGTGTGTTCACTTTCTTTTTGTTGTGTGTTCCCTTTCTTTCCCTTTTGGTTGCCCTTGTTTTTTGAATCTCTTTAACCCAATGGATATGCACATGAAAATCTTGGACTTTCTACCTTTAAGTTTCACTCAAAGATAGTCCCCAGAAAGAGCTAGCTGTTATCCTACAAAATTGACAAGGGCAATTTGTAGGTAACTATACCAAAATTCTGTCTTGACCCTATATAGAAGTCGATAACATTTGAAATGGCCCAAAATCCCTTTCGAAAATCAAGTTTTTTAGAACTTAGCCATTTTTCAGCTTCTTCCTTGGCCACGCTTTTTACGTGTCAATAGTCCCAAAAAACACACGTTTTTAAACTAGGTGCAAGAATTCACGTGTTGACATCAAGAAATCTGCACCCCCTCTTAATCCTTCGGTGCACTCATTGTTATGTCAACACCATTAAGTTTGTGCCCCTTTTTTCCTTTGGTGTTGGAAATGTTGTGTTGACATCCGAAAATGTTCACTAAGGCATTTGGAAATGTTGTGTTGACATCCGAAAATGTTCGCTAAGGCGCTGGAAATGTTGTGTCGACACCAATAAATTTGCGCTAAGGTGCATTTTCCCTCGTGTCGATGCTCTGAAAAGCATGCCAAAAGAAGTTGGTGAGATAATAAATGCCAGTTTTTCTATAAATATCGCCCAACACCTGTCATTTTCATGAATTGAAAATTACAAAAAAATTTCTCTCAGTGCTGTCACCATCCTTATCAACCCCCATGTCCTGTTTTTCGAGCTTGTGGACCCCACGTCGTTCTTCATCTTTTATAAATCTGGGTAAGTGGCTCCTCTCCTGGTTGTTGTTTTTGTCTTGTTTGTATTAGGTATTAGGGTTGTTATAAAAGATAAAATCTAAAGAAACACACCTAACAATCTGCGCAAACAAGCTAAAGCCCTTTTGTCTCCCCTTCCGATCTATAAATCCGGAAGACCTCTCGCTCTCGAAGAAACAAAAAAACCATCTTTCCCTACTTTTGCCTTGCCAAACAAACCCTCTCTTTTCCATCTGATCAATCCAAAAGAGAGAGGAAGAGAAATCAAGGATAAGTTGCCAAAATTATCCAATTGTTACCCCTTGGTGCACTGTTTTGTTATGTAACACCTCCCAAAGTTGTGTTGATGTAACATAACCATTTTCTGCACCCGTAAAAGAAAACTTAGCAATTTTTGTAAGGCGTGGGTGTCACTTGCACAACATCAACACAAGATGTTGTGTGCTGCAAAACCATGCCATGCGCTTTTCCCTTGGCGCACTGATTATCCTTGCAACATCTTTCGCAGTTGCACTTTGGTGCACCTTAAACACATGTTACACAAACTTTGTCAAAGCCTCACCAAAGTATATTTTCCCTAAGGCGCAAGTGTAACTTCTTTAACATCAACATAACATGTTGCATGTTGCAAATCCATGCCCTGTGCTTTATCCTTAGTGCTGAAACTTTTCATGTAATACCTCTCAAAATTGTGCCCTTTCTAAACTTGGTGCAAATTTTCTCATGTCAACATTGGGCACAAATTTTTTCATGTTGACATCTTCCCAAGTGCGCCTAGCAATAAAAATCCTCTGTAGCCTGCTGTGAACCTGTGCCTTGTGCCCTAAGCCTTATAATTGCTTGTTCTTCATTCTGCAAGCTTTCATTATGAATAACATGACGGTTGACATGGATCTTACGTGTTGGACCTCCTTGATTCTTCTCATAGAAAAACAACATCCATCCTTGGGCTCACATATGTCTTCATCAAGAAAAAGCCACTAAAGCTAAAGCTAAGCAATCGAGAGAGTCGAATGCTTGACTCATATGCGGGATGCAACCTTAACATCAAAGACTACGAGCTAGGACATATTGACATGGATGATTTACGGTGAGGACCAACTAGGCAAGCAGTGGCTCATGGATGAACAAATTAGTAGGCATTGGATTGTACTTTGTAGTGGGCTTTTGGTGAGCTTCGTAAATAATGATTTCATCATGTTGGTTACCCGCTGCTATAACAAAGACACTAGATGTGTCGAAGACAAAGAGCACAAGACAATCATCGACCTCATAGCTTGTCACTTTGAGATGATCCTAGGCATCCCTCATCACAGGCAATATGTGGAAATAAGCATTGAAGACTACAAGAAGACCTAGGACGATAATGAGGATAAATGCATGTAGATGATGAATGAGCTTTATCTGAAAGAAAATGAAGCTGGTGAGTAGATGGCCACAAACCATCCACCGTAGTGACTTTAATGAAGAGTTGAGTGATATAATCACCTTCTTAAACAAAGTATTTGGGCTCCCTGATGCCCATTATTTCCACAAGTGGATGTTGAGATACACCGGAGACCATGAGAAAGAATATGCTGATCAATGTTTTAGGTAGGGCGAGATCATCATGTTTCGGGCATCCAAGTGCGATTACACAACATTGAAACCTCTCTCTAAGTGTGGGACTTGCAAAATGAGAGAGGAATCTCCAGATTAGAGGCTGGTTCCTCAAACTCCTCGATCGAGATCTATTATTTGCACTATTGCGAGGTTTGAAACCTAATCCTACTCTAAAATCCAAGGAGACAGAGATAGAAAGTACAAAAATGAAACTAAACTAACAGGTGATACACCAAAGGAGGAGTGGTGAACACTTCTTGTTCTGCAGATAGACATAGATCATAAAATGCAACATAAAACATCATGCACAGGCTGATAAGATGTAATCAGAGGTCTGAAATGAAACAAGCAACACAAACAGAGGACTGAAAACTGGTCACAGAGCCTGCATTGTCATTTCCATTGTCAAAATCCCTTCATTACAACATCAAAGAGGCAAAAAACTTGTTACAATTTTAGAAGAGGTCTGATACTTGCAAAAATCACCTGTGAAGGTGAAAGAAGAAGCTTGCTATCCAAAGAAATGTTCCCCCTAGAGAATGAGCCAAATCTGGCTATTTACAATGCATGGGTCGAGCCCAGGAGAGAGAAAATGTGAAAAAACATGGGAGCCATTCCTCATTGAATGTAGATGCATTAAAATAGCATGGGCATCCTTACAAACCCATGCCTTGACATTTTTAACTGTGCTGAAGAAGAATGTGACCCATTCGCATTAAAAGCTGGTTGTTGAAATGTCAGTTCTGGCCATTACCACGTGCCAGAGACGTTTCTTGATTTTCTCTCTCCAAACTGAACCAAAATGCAAGATTGACCCTGGAATCATGTAGATAATTTCACCAGCTTTCCATTGATATAAAGAACATGTGAAAATCCGAGCTCTGGATCGAAAGTTATGGTGATTTGAAGATTTAGGGCAAAAACAGGCCAAAACGGATCGGCGGGAAAATATTTGAATTTTTCCCGCTCTGCCACTTGGATGACACGTGTCAGGCTCTGATTCATCCATGGGTTCATCCTCTAAAAATTCCTTTCGGGCCCTTAAACTTGGACACGTGGCACTATTTTATTGGTTCGGGCCTGAGGGGCGCATTTTTACCTTGCGCCAAACACTTAGCAACTTTTCAACCTTCTGACACGTGGCACATTCTGATTCATCCACGGGCCTCCTTGTCTCTTTTCAGCCATTTCACCTTTTTGCATCCCATGCATGTCCCATGTACTCTTTGTCTCGGCTGTCCTGGATGAAAACCTCCAAACCGCCCGAAATGGACCTTCTTGTGGCAAAACCCGGCGATTCGCGCCCACGCGTACCTCGCGTACCTTTGTCCCAACTATCCCAGGACTACCCCAGGGACAAATATCTCTGAACCACCTGAAAATGGACCGACTTGTGCCAAACCGGCTGATCTGCATCCCGCATGTACCTTTGTCCCAGCTGTCCCAAACCGCGCAAAACAAAAGACTTAGGCAATTTTTCCCTCTTTCGGCCGATTCGGCTTTTCGCATCCCCGACGTCCCAACTGTCCCACTGCATCGCTTGGACTAGGACTTAGCTGATTTTCTTCATTTTTTCAGCCCCAAGCTTGGTACAACGAACCTCAGTATGACCCAACCCTTCAGACCCAAAATGCCTTAACACAATCCTGCAACCTTATTTTTGCATTTCTTCCATTTTCTCAACCTGTTGGGATTTCTTCTTGGGTGGGGAGTTAGAAAAAGGCCGAGGGGACCCCAAAAACATGATTTTGGGCCTCGAATCAATCTTACTTGCTCGGGACTGAATAATCTGATGCATGTTATCAAAATTACCCTGGGGGTGAATTTTGGATAACAATTTGGTGACTCCACTGGGTCATCTGCCTGCTAGATGAAGTTACCAGTTGCCTGAAGCATCCATTGGGCATGGAGTCATGAGTTGTAGCCTGCAAACTAATCTGAACTTTGAAAACCTCCTCTCTGAGCCACTTGGAAACCCACTGAAATGGACTGTGCAAGAGCAAAACCAGCACCACAAAAACTATGTACAAAACTAAAATCATACATGCTCCAAATGGAACATGCGAGTGTGCACAAGCACTTCTTTTACTTGAAAGCAAAACTACCTACCTACTCTAATTGGAAGCAAAGTGGGCTAAACAAACCCTATGAATCGGTTGTGCAAAATAGCTTCCTTTCTTCAAAATTGGCAACCATGCAACTGATTTGGCATTGAACATGGCTGATTGGATGAATGGAAAATCAACAAGAAGCTGGTCTTCCACCCAAATCATCAAGGTATCAGGTGAAGGAAAATTCAATACCTCTTTTAGTTGTTCTGCATTTGGATTGGAGAGGTATGACAGCTGATCCTTGGTTCTTTGTAGCTCATCCTCATGCTTAGGAGCAAGCATGATTGGTTGTGACTTCTCCTTTGACTCCAATGAAGTCAAATACCTTATTGGGCAAGGTATGATCCATTTGATATGCCCATAGCTCTGATTTTCAACTCCAAAAATGGAGTCTTCTTGTAGACCTTCTTGAATGGATGGTGTGGAAGCAAAGGTAGAACCTTTTTGCCCTTTCTCTTCCTCCAATGAAGGACATGAAAGATTAAAATCTTCCAATCTTGGTTCCAAAGAGCTGCTATAAGATGCAGGCTGCTGCAAATGGGTGCTCTCCTTCATGACAGTAGGCTCAGGTGTTTGGAACGTGGATGATGAAAGAGAGAATGGTAGGAACTCAACCGGTTCTTCTTCATCAAAATAGTCCTCTAAATCTGACAGATAAACTACCTCATTGTTGTCCTGCTGCAAATGCTCAACTTCCTCCATGGTATCCTCTTGATCTGTAACTTGATCATCATGGTTTCTTTCATCCTCCAACATTGAGTTTGAGAGATCAAACTCTTCTTTAGCACTAGAACTCGAGAGAGATGAAGTAGAAAGAAGAATTGAAGGTTCTCTTGTAGCTTTTTGCTCAAAAGCCCTTGGATCTGCAATTTTCTCCTCCACAACTAGAATGTGCTCCTCTTCTTTTGGATTTGGAGCAGCTTCTCCCTCTTCTACTACTTGAAGACAATCTTGTTCTTGATAGAACTCTTCCTCTAGCACGAAGTTCGTTAAGTCAAACTCTTCGATCTGCTGCTCTAGAGGACAAGTTGGGACTGTAGGATCTTCTTCAGAGCTTTCTTCCTCCATGGCTGATTGTGCAACTTGAATTGAATCAGCATTCTCTTCAAATAGAATGCTAACATGGACACTACTTTCTGAGAAAACTGATTGCTGATCTGCTTCTTCTTTTTGCTCTTCTCCTGCTGCAGCAAATTCAGTCCTAACCACCACTTGTTTTCCAACTCCAACCTCTTCTAAAGGCTTAACCATCAAGGGGATCTTTGTCATCCCAAATTTAAGAGCCCAACTCTTGAGACTTTGAATTTCTTCATCCTTGTTTGGCTTTTCTTTTTGTTGTTGTTTTCCTTGACTAGAATTCTGATTTTTATCCTCCCAACATGGATTTGGGAATGCAAGAGGAGAAGTGGATTGTAACTCAAATGGCTTTGGCAATTTTTCATGGTGGTGGAGGAGGTAGAAACTCTTGTTTCTTTGGAGGAGAGGGTATTTCTGTTAGCTTTTTGGAGGGGGTGAGGGAAGGAAAGGGGAAGGAAGAATTGAGATGTGGTGGAAGACTAGGGAATGGAGAAATGGAATTAACTCCTAGGGCAGCATTGACTGGATTTAGAATTTGAAATTCCAAATGAGATGATGCTGCTTGAGTAATGGGAAGAGAAAAACCAGATGATGGTGTAGAACTTACCCATTGACAAGGTTGTTCAACACCAAGTGTATAGGCCTCTATTTCTGCTGTCCATTGTGCAAGTTGGGGCAGCATCTTCATCATAAAGTCCAACTTCTCCTGAGGGCTGAAGTGTCTTGGAAAAGGGCCTCCCCATGGACAAGGAGTCCTGCAACCAATTCTGAAAGCCTTCATTTGAGCTGTTGCTCTTGATTGCACCATCTTTGCCTCCATCTTTTGGATTTGTTCCAGCAGATCTGCATTTTCTTCTTGATTCTCTTCATTACCAGCATACCCTTGTGCTTGACATGCTTCATATCCAAACTGACTTTGGCACTGCTGCTCATATGGGTAGACATGCTGATTTTGAATTTGATCAAAATGCTGATTTGGAGGATTTGTAAAACATGTTGGAGGTGTGATAAACTGCTGTTGTAAATGTGAATTCCATGATGGAAATGAAGTCATGATTGCACAACTTCATGGAATGGAAAAGAATGAAAATGATGGAAAGAAGAATGGATGGAAATGAATGGAAAACAGGTCTGTAACTTAGAGAATGAGTTGTTTACTAGATGGAGTCGCCAGATGTGCTTTTGAAAGTGCCTCCAAAAGGCTGAATCTTTAACAGGAACACACCAACCTATCAAAGATAAAGTGGAAGACCTCTAAGGTCCCACCGGGCATGCCAAAACTGTTAGTGCAAATCTGCAGCACCCCCTGGATGCACATCAGGCTTCTAGGTTGATGTTTCAGGCATCCAGTGTGATTGCACAACATTGAAACCTCTCTCCAAGTGTGGGACTTGCAAAATGAGAGAGGAATCTCCAGATTAGAGGTTGGTTCCTCAAACTCCTCTGATCAGATCTATTATTTGCACTATTGCAGAGGTTTGAAACCTAATCCTACTCTAAAATCCAAGGAGACAGAGATAGAAAGTGCAAAAATGAAACTAAACTAACAGGTGATACACCAAAGGAGGAGTGGTGAACACTTCTTGTTCTGCAGATAGACACAGATCATAAAATGCAACATAAAACATCATGCACAGGCTGATAAGATGTAATCAGAGGTCTGAAATGAAACAAGCAACACAAACAGAGAGAATTTGAAAAAAAGCGGTCATAGAGCTCACATTGTCATGTCATTTCCATTGTCAAAATCCCTTCATTACAACATCAAAGAGGTAGAAAACCTATTACAATTTTAGAAGAGGTCTGATACTTGCAAAAATCACCTGTGAAGGTGAAAGAAGAAGCTTGCTATCCAAAGAAATGTTCCCCCTAGAGAATGAGCCAAATCTGGCTATTTACAATGCATGGGTCAAGCCCAGGAGAGAGAAAATGTGAAAAAACATGGGAGCCATTCCTCATTGAATGCAGATGCATTAAAACAACATGGGCATCCTTACAGACCCATGCCTTGACATTTTTAACCGTGCTGAAGAAGAATGCGACCCATTCTGCATTAAAACTGGTTGTTGAAACGTCAGTTCTGGCCATTACCACGTGCCAGAGACATTTCTTGATTTTCTCTCTCCAAACTGAACCAAAATGCAAGATTGACCCCGAATCATGTAGATAATTTCACCAACTTTCCATTGATATAAAGAACGTGCAAAAATCAAGCTCTGGATCGAAAGTTATGGCGATTTGAAGATTTAGGGCAAAAACAGGCCAAAATGGATCGGCGGGAAAATATTTGAATTTTTCCCACGCTCTGCCACTTGGATGACACGTGTCAGGCTCTGATTCATCCATGGGTTCATCCTCTGAAAATTCCTTTCGGGCCCTTAAACTTGGACACGTGGCACTATTTTATTGGTTCGGGCCTGAGGGCGCATTTTTACCTTGCGCCAAACACTTAGCAACTTTTCAACCTTCTGACACGTGGCACGTTCTGATTCATCCGCGGGCCTCCTTGTCTCTTTTCGGCCATTTTTCCTTTTTACGTCCCACGTGTACCCGTGTCTATACTCTTTGTCTGGTTGTCCTGATGAAAACCTCCGAACCACCCGAAATGGACCTTCTTGCGGCAAACCGGCCGATTCGCGCCCCACGCGTACCTCGCGTACCTTTGTCCCAACTGTCCTGAACTGCCTGGACAAATATCTCCGAACCACCCAAAATGGACCGACTTGTGCCAAACCAGCCGATCCACGTCCCGTGTGTACCTTTGTCCCAGCTGTCCCAAACCATACGAAACAAAAAAAAGACTTAGGCAATTTTTCCCTCTTTCGGCCGATTCGGCTTTTCACGTCCCATGCGTCCCGACGTCCCAACTATCCCGCAGACTACCTGGACTAGGACTTAGCCGATTTTCTTCATTTTTTCGGCCCCAAGCTTGGTACAACAAACTCAATACGACCGAACCCTTCAGACCCGAAATGCCTTAACACAGTCCTGCAACCTTATTTTTTGCATTTCTTCCATTTTCTCAACCTGTTGGGATTTCTTCTTGGGTGGGGGAGTTAGAAAAAGGCCGAGGGGACCCCAAAAAACATGATTTTGGGCCTCGAATCAATCTTACTTGGGTTATGGCCCCAAGTCAAACTATGAGTTCTATCTAGAGCTAAAGCTTGAAGCTAGCATCTCCCAGTTCTCTAAAATTAATGATGCCTTCTTCTATGAGGTAATCTACTTGTTGAGGCCAAACATGAGACATGGTCGAACCAACCTGAGTGTGATTGCTGCTACAAAGAAATGGGGAGCATTGTTCACACAATTCCCCACATTCACATACCTCAGAGCTATGAATTTCGAGGGAGAGCCAATGAAGTTGCCAAGATTTGTAGGGCCAAAGCTAGTCCTGCTAGAATTGTCAAGGCATCTAATCACTTACCATGAGAAGTGCATGAAGAGAAAGAAAGGAGGAACCCCATTCCCCCTTATAATTGGCCAATACACCTGCCCCACACTTGCTAAAGCATGGGAGATGTATGTTGAGCTTGAGTTGTTGAATTTGAAACACAACTTCCCAGCAAGACCGACCTTCGACTGCCGGAGTTACCTCCCAAAGGAAAAATTGATCCCGTCCATGTTCTTGAGATCGAGGACATTTGGATCGACCTAACACATGAGATAGAAATCGGGTGAAAGGATCACTCTCGTGGCTTTGGAGGTGATCATCCATTATGGAATTGCCATTGTCCCAAAGGAAGTCTAAGAGAATGATCAAAAAATAGATCAAGTTTACCTTGACACGGATGGGGATGATTGGCCTTTCACGGAGATCAAAAGATCCAAAGTGCCGAAAACCATTTAGGAAAGGTTTAAGCCCACATTGCAACACACTCGAACATTTGTGCAAACAAATTGTCTCACCTACCTTGAAGTTGATTTCACTACTTCTCCTTTAGGTAGATAACCTCCAAGGCCGATCTTATGCCAAAAGGAAAAGGAAATGACAAAGAGGGAAAATCAAGTAGATAAAAATAAATTCCTAAAGGCCTCCCTTCTACTTCGAGAAGCAAGTAGTCAACCTGGTGTCTCCAAGTAAAGAATAAACAACGAGAGGTTTCAATGGATACATCCACCCGGATGTTATCACAACTACAACTCGCAGAGGTACCTACTTGTCCTTCTTCCATTTCTTCTCTTCCTCTTGTCATTCAAGCATATATTCCTATGGATATGTCTTCTCCTCTCCCTTCCTCCCTTCCATCTCCCACCTCTTCCATCTTCTCCTCTCTTGCGGATCTGTCACCCAGTATTCCCTCCATCTAGTTGCAGATCCCTTCCATTTCCATGTCCTTCTCTTCTCATGTAGTAACTTCGAGGCCCAAGAACAACAAAGGCATTGGACTCCTTGTCAATACCACCACCAAGCATTTCAACACACTTCCCTGAGGCCTCTACAGTTGCTCCCCCTCTCACTCCCATTTCTTCTTCTATTTCCTCTACTCCCACTCCCATAAGTCCTGGTTGGATTTCGACCATCTGAGCCAGCATAAGAGGAAAGTTATCATTGTGGCCATGGATTTCTCCTTTATTCTGAAGAAGGGAACCAAGAAGAAGAAAGTGATAAATCACATTTATAAAAGCACGTCGGGGAGAAAATCATGGAGATAGCTTACTCGGACCCCACCAAGAAAAAGGAGGATCATGTCGCCACGAATTCACGGTGACTCAAGTCACAATGGAGAACTCATTTGAAATCCCGCAAGGGGAAGTCTTGTCTTCTATGGATGCTCTCTACAAGAAGCTCCAAGAAGTAAAAGAGGAGAAGAGAATACTCAAATAACAAAACCAACATCTCCTACAAGCATTGCAAAAAATGGGCAACGCTCCTCCTGTGGTTGCCGCCAAACCTATTCAAGTTCCCAGTCAAGAGAAAATAAATGAATATGTTAAGATTGGTGAATAAGGTGCAATAAGTATCATCCTGGATTTATGTGAATCCTTAGAGATGGTGAAGAAATGATTACAAAATTCACGGTGCTCTATCGTGATATTACCTAAGCAAATAAGGAGCTACAAGCAGTAGCATGTTCCCTCTCCAAAGAGTTGGATAACGCTAGGTTACAAGACATGAAATGTTCCAAACCATGGTTGACTACTCAGCTGATGACCTATTGAAGGTTGGCGTTATTGATCACCCACGTGCACATAACAAAGCTCTCATTGCTTTAGATTACCGGGTTGATAAAATGGAATATATCCTGGAGAGAATAGATAAAATCAAAGATGAAGCCCTGACACACGATACAACATGGAGCAAACAGTTACAAAAGTGGCTCCGGAAATGCTTAGTGAATCATATAACTTGAGGGAAGTAGATGATACATTCTAGCACTTCAAGGCTATCATCACTCAAGGTTTGGCACCAGAGGTCACTTTCGACCAAGAGTCAATCAATAACCTCTGGATTACCATGACTTCATTGGCTTTTTGATCGATGCATGCAAAAATTTCATCGAGTTACTTGACAAGCTCAAGAACGAGAAAGAAACTTGTGAAGTCATTGGCAACCATTTTAAAGGTCCAGATCATGATCAACTTCAAGCAATGATCAGCAAGTTTATGGAATATCGAGCGTAGTGTCACATCGACTCTCTTGATCAAAAGCAGGATACCAAGTTTGAGCAGAGAGATGATGAAGAGTAGTTTCTTCTTCTTGGGATCCATTGATATTTTTTGTAAAATGTTTAAAAAGCATGTTGGCATACATGATGACATCATCCATGTTGCACCATGAAATTTTGCCATCCAAAACTTGCCCAAGTCAATGTTGACATTTTAGATATTTTGTACATATCTTGTAAGATATTTTGTAAGTGGTTGGTTTGTTTTTGTCTTCCCTCCTCTTCTCCTTCTATAAATACTTGAATACTTGTTGTATTAGAGGTGGAAATTTTTGTATAAAAAGAAGTGAGAAGAGAAATACTTTGTGTTTTCTTATAACGTATGAAATATTAATACATATATTCAGATTTGTGCTTAATGTGTGTGTTATTTGCATAAGATATTTCTTAAGTTAGATCTATGTTTTTATTCTCATTGGATTCATTCCTACTATTGTCATATGTTCATCAAGATTTCTTTATTTGTTTATGAAAGTAAGTTTGGATCTGTTTACTACGAGCCCAAAGCATAAACCTTCGACATTTCTATCTTGGAATTCATTTATTTTCTTCCTTCGATCTACCCTCCCCCATTCCTTCCCTCCTACCTTTACGTTTCGTTGTTGGAACTACCTCTACTAGAATAAGATCCCAAACCCCCGAAGTTAGAATAGTGTAGATTTGCACATATTCTGCTTGATAGATTAGCAATAAACTAGTTTCACTTTCTTTGTCTCAAAGAGGGCCTATGCCTGCACACTGTTTGTCCTATTTCTCCATGACTGCCTAATCGATGAGCTTTTTGGACCAACAAAACTTGAATACCAATAGCGGTGGAGTTTTTCTCCAACTTCTCTTTATGTAATGGTTTCATTAGCATATCCACAGGGTTTTTACTCATATGAATCTTCTCCGAGTTTCAATTTGCCCATCCTCTAATACCTTCCATATGAAGTGATATATCAACTCAGAATGTGTTTTGTTCTAGAATGAAATGCTAAGTTCTTTTCCAAATGAATTGCACTGACTGTCACTTTGAACAATTTTCAATCATCTTTCTCTTGTCCCAACTCTTCCATGAACTTACTCATCCATATCATCTCTTTTCTAACCTCCGTAGCTGCAACATACTTTTCCTCTGTAGTAGACAAATCCACAACCTTCTACAATCTTGATATCCATTAACTTCCATCCCACCTACCACGAAAATATATCCAAGAGTGCCCCTTCTACCATCTAGATCTCCAGGCCATATCCGAATCAACATAGCCACATAAAGAAATATCTGAACCTCCATACCATAATTACATGCTAGATGTCCCTCTCAAATACCCGAGTATCCATTGGTCTTCTTTCCAATGCTCTTTACCTAGATTTTCCATAAATCTACTCACAACTCTCACTTCCTGTGCAATGTCCGGTCTAGTACAAACCATAACATACATGAGACTCCCAATTGCTGAAGCATATGGTACTTGTGTCATGTATTTGACCTCCTCATGTGATGAAGGACACTGATCTTTGCTTAATTTGAAGTGTCCAACCATAGGTGTACTTACAGGTTTTGAATTCTACATTTTAAACATTTCTAACACCTTGTAGATATAATCCTCCTAAGACAAATACAATTTCTTGTTCTTCTTGTCTCTATGTATTTGCATGCCAAGGATTCTTTTTGCAGCTCCTAAATCCTTCATAACAAATGTGTGAGCTAGCTTTCCCTTAAGCTCACCAATGTCTTACATACTAGATCCTGTAATAAGAATATCATCCACATATATTAACAAAATAAAATAGCTCCCATTTTCAAGCTTCTTGAAATAAACACAATGGTAAGATTCACATATCAAGTAACCATGCTGCTCATGCATGAAAATATCAAACCTCATGTACCATTTCCTTGGAGCTTTCTTGAGCCCATATAGGTTCTTTTTAAACCTGCACACTAATTTCTCCTTACCCTTGACTTCACACCCAAGCGATCTGCTGCATATAAATCTCTTCATCTAAATAACTATGAAGGAAAGTCATCTTCACATCTAGTTTCTCTAAATGAAAATCATCTACCCCAATTAAAATATGGATACGGTATGTATGGAAGTTATTTTAACAACATGAGAAACTATTTCACCAAACTCAACACCTGCTTTACTGTGTAAATAATTTTACTACAAGCCTTGCCTTACACCTTTTTGTCCACCCTTTTCTTCCTTGATCTTGTAAACCCACTTGTTTTTGCAATTTCCTCTTACCTACTCGACAACTTAACGAAATCCCAAGTCTGGTTTTTTCAAGGAGTCCATCTCCTCATCCATGCCATGAACCCATTAAACGTGGGTCTCATCCTACATTGTTTCTTCAAAAATTCTGGTTCACCATTATCGAGTCAATAATAAATAAGATAGAGAAGGTGTAAATATTTCTAGAGGTTTACTTACCATTTATGACCTTCTCATATTTATTTAGGGTACCGAAGGATTATTACGTACCTCTAGACATTTGTTTCTAATTCGACAATGATTGACGTTGGTCACACTGTGCCGATGATGGTTTGGTTAACCGATGTTGGTTTCGCTCTTTTTTAACGCGATGCAGTTCAACCGATTGATGTCGATCGGGGTCAAGTCGACACCGATTACTGTGTAATCATGTAGGTAAGAGTTTTAAATCGAGATTTTATTTTCATTCACAAAATTCTCAACTGTTTCATTTTTGGGTACCAAAATTTTATCCTTGTACATTCTCTTTTCATTCCATTCAATTTGATGACTCCTAATAATTTTATAATTCTCTAAATCCCAAAAATGGAATCCGAAATCACCAGATCCATAACCAATGAAAGTGCATCTCTTGGATTTTGCATCCAACTTTTTTCTATTTTCCTTATCAATATGCACAAAAGCTTCTGAACCAAAAACTTTAAGAAAAGAAAGATCTACCTCTTTTTTGGTCCAATATTCCTATGGTATTCCTCCATCTAGCGAACTTTAAGGCCCACGTTAATCAAATAAACCATTGTATCAACTACTTCTACCCAAAACTGCAAGGGCAATCCAACATGTATCCTCATACTTTTAGCACATTCCATGATTGTCCTATTCATTCTTTCTGTAACACCATTCTCTTGTGGTGTTCTTGGAACCATCCTTTCTCTATGTATTCCATTCACTGAACAATAATCATTGAAAGACTTGCTACAATATTCACCACTATTGTCATATCTAAGGCACTTTAAATTTGAATTTGATTCATTCTCAACAAGGATTTCCATCTTTTAAAAGTCTCAAAAAGATAAAAATATGCTTAATACAATAAACATATACCTTTATTGTAGCATCATCAATGAAAGTAACATAATACTTGGTATCCTCCATGAGAAGCTACTTGGGTTGGTCCCCACACATCTGAGTGTACAAGCTCCAATTTATGCTCCTTCTTAGTTGCCCCAACTTTGAGAAATATCACTCTCTTTTGCTTTCCAAAGACACAATGCTCACAGAAATCAAGATCTAAATATTTCAAATATGATAAATTACCCTTAGCCTTTAAGATATGCATTCCTTTTTGACTCATATGGCCCAACCGATTATGCCACATGCATGCATCTAAATCTAAAGTAGATAACACAAAAAATGAATCAAGTAACACATGTAGATAAATATAATGTTCCTACCTTCTTACCTCTTGCCACAACAAAGGAATCCTTGACAAATTTCCAAAATTCTGCTATGATCAGTAACCATACTGCAACCAAATTCACCTAGTTTCCTGCAGAAATAAGATTCCTCTTGAGGCTTGGCACATGCCTCACATCTTTCAATGCCATTGTATTTCTATTATGAAATTTTAGATGAAGTTCCCTTTACCATTAATATTGCAAGGTTCATCATCACCCAAATAAACATGCCCAAAATTTCCCCTGGACATAATTTCGAAATAATCCTTATTAGGGGTTATATGGAAAGAAGCTCTTGAATATAAAACCTAAGATTCTATTCTATTATCAAAGAAAGAATAAGAGCATCTTGCATTACCTCTCTGCAATATTTTCCTCTTTACCTTTATGTCAGGTGTTAGTTCTCTTTATCTTTTGACCAAAAATCTTTATTTGCATGTCCTTTCTTTCCACAATTCCAACAAGGTAATTCCCTTACCTTTGGATTTAGATCTACCATTCTTTGAATTTAATTTCCCATTATTCTTACTCTTGGATCTCTCTTGTTTCTGCCTCTTCTTTCTACATTCAAAGCATTCCCAGATGATGATTCCTTTGTACTTTTCCTATGAATTTATTCATTCAAGATTATACTAACCACATCATCAAACTTCAAAATATTATTAGTAGATGTTGTATTACTAATAACCATTACCAAGTTATCCCAACTATCAGGCAAAGAACATAAGAATAAGAGTTCTTTCAATTCATCATCAAACGGAATATCAACAGATTTTAACTGATTTACAATAGATTAAAAATCATTCAAATGAATAGATGCAGATCCAACTTCATACATCTTAGAACTAAATAGTTTCTTCATAAAATAAACTTTATTTTAAGCACTAGGTTTTTCATATAAATTAGCAAGATATTTCATTAAATCTACCATAGATGTCGCTTTTGTAATATTAGAAACCACAGATGCTTCTAGGCTCAATATTATAGATCCCAAATCCTTTCTGTCAAGAATCTTCAATTCTTCAATAGTCATCTTTGTAGGTATAGAATTTTCATCCAACAGTAAGTACAAATATCTTTGATATAGATAATCCTCAATCTGCATCTTCCATAATTGATAATTTCAGTCGTCAAACTTCTCTACCTTGTATTTGTTTTCTTCTACCATTGCTGTAGCTCCCACTCAATCAGAAAACCCTCTATGAGTAAATCTTTCAACACACAAAATCATCAAACAAAGATCTCGATACAAGTTATTGGGATTAGCATATAGGTTGTACAAATAATATATCATATCTAAGCATACATGCAATAAAAGTGAATATTCTACCAGAATAAATATATAAAACAAGAGATATAAATCAACACCATATTTAACGTGGTTCACCCAGTGTGGTCTACATCCACCAAGAAACAAGCCAATATATTATCCAAATCTTTGAGAAGATATACAATGAAGATTTAAAATCTTCTACACCTCTCACGATGTATAGTACTTTCTTTCTCTCAAGCTTCTCCTTCTTCTCCAAGAATTCTCTCTCTCACAATTATTTTCACAATAATCACTAAATCTATCTTCTAACCATAACTTTCTAGCTTATAAATACCTTATACAAACTTAGGGAACTTAGCTATGCAATTACAATCAATAGATCTACTTTAATACTAAAATCGATTTAATTCCCATGAGTTAAATAAGACTCTCACGCATAGGTAACCAATGCAAGTTAGCCCTAACCGATGATGGTTCCTACTTTCTTGACTAATGCCGGTCATAGGTGACCGATGTCAATCCCTTCATAACTGATGTCGATTCTTGTGTCTTCAACAAGTTGATATAACATGCTAAATTGAAGTAATTGAGCTCCACATCTCAACAAAAATCAACATTAGTAGTTAGGTGCAAGTTATCAACTCACATGCAATTTTTTCCTCATCCTCATGTTCCACCACCCACATGTCACACTTGTGAGGCCTGATTACACCTTTTCACCTGGTGTAAAAGTGAAATGGGTGCAAAAAGTGTGACCCCAAGGAGGATGAAGTGTTTGTGTCACTTAAAACATGACTTGCATGGTTAGGTGTGCAAAACTTGAACTTGTCCCCCTCTATGATAACCCGACCCATGATGCAATTTGAGTACTTGATTTTACCTTTTCACCTGGTGAAAAAGTGCATAAGGTGTGAAAAATTATGAACCATTGCAATATTGCTCTCTTATGGCAGTTAAACTCATGACATGCTCACTAGGAAATAGTTAACAACTCACCGTAATGCACAAGCTAGTCCCCATCTCCATGTTAGCTAACCACATGTTGTATTTTTTCATGCTTG
Source organism: Taxus wallichiana var. yunnanensis (assembly GCA_018340775.1). Taxonomy (NCBI): domain Eukaryota; kingdom Viridiplantae; phylum Streptophyta; class Pinopsida; order Cupressales; family Taxaceae; genus Taxus; species Taxus wallichiana. The sequence goes on along the minus strand of CM031237.1, from coordinate 906,321,332 downwards.
CTGCAATTTTATACCATTGCACAACTTACTAAATGTGGTAAGGTAAAATAGAGGATCTTAGATCCATTTGGAAAGTCTTAACCCTCTCTCAACCCAGGTTAGTGTATGAGTGTGCAAGTGGGTTAAAGTCGGGCTTGCTTAACTTGGGTTAAGGGGTGAGTATTTGAATTGCACTTAGAAATTTTTGGAACTAATTTTTGAATCTCTTTTCCTTCCATTTATTCTATAACCAATCCATTCAAAATTTGGAAACCCCATGCCAAGAACACACTTTCACTCATATCTCACAAACCCTTGCTTTGTTTTCCATGAAACTTGAACTAAAGCTTCCCTACATGAATTCCATTAGAATGATTTTTACATGAAATCATTTATGCAATCATCCAATTTTTATGGAAATCAGAAACTTGCAGCCATGGAAAAATTATTCCTCAGATATCTGGAGTTGCAACGAGCCAAACAAGCTAAAAATCGAGCATGAGATCCTAAAAAATCAACTTTCCAATGAGCCCTTTCTTGCCTCATGAAAATAGGTATGATTTGAGTTATGTAGGACAGTTATTTTTCATAATTCTTCCATGTCAAAGAAGAACAAACAAACCTGTAAGTTTCCTTTTAAAATTGGTGAAGATCTAGATGAGCGAAACCTCTGAAAATTGGAGCAAAGCATCCCAATAAGAATTAGAAGTTTTGGAGACTTTTTTCATCCCGATTTGACACCTTGAGGCCAATGTATATTTTTATTAAGTACCCATTCAAGGAACTTACCAAGAGTATTAGTTATGAATAAATAATGGATTCGAGACACTAAGTTCATTCCCCAAGAGGAAAAGTGTTGAAAAGCAACAATTGAGTGAAATTGACAAAACTAGTCACCTAGGAATGGCAAACTAAAAATAGTAAGTATCCAAAAAAGGATAAAAATGGTCATGGTTGTTAATCCTCCATTCCTCACTAATTTCAACCTTTATGGATGTCAAAATATCTTTCAAAAGAGTGAAAATTGGCATTGTGTCTCAAACAGAAGAGAATCCTTCTCAGTTCCTAGTTTTGGTCATAGTGGAGCATTCTGGTCTCGGTATGTTTCTCAATTCACCGGATGGGTTGTTAATAAGTTACAAGAATGTTTCATCCATCTTATCACCTTAATTATTCACATGTTTGAGGTACTCCTCACCTCATATCATGGATGGATCCATTTCTCCAAGGCACCCGATCATCACAATTTTGAAACATGTGGGAAATGGTCTCCATTTGCATCAATGACATAATAGTTTGGAGGAATTACATTGTTTCAAAGATTGAAGGCTTGTTTAAGTGAGGGAAATATTCCTTCATCATCTTCAATTGTCCTCGCCTTATTTTCAAATGGAAAAATAATTCATGGCATGAGCTCATAATGTGTAATGTTGTAGAGTTGGGGCAATGCTCATCACTCCTCTTCCTAATATGTTCAAGCAGTGTTATAGAGGTTCATCATTTCCAGAGTGTTAAAAGGTATTCATCAAAGATATTCATCATCAAATCATAGTGGATGGTTATCGTGAGTCAAGTTTTTATCTTCATCACCACCGTAGCTGCTTATCATCTTCATCAAGGGCGGAAATATCTTCATCCATACTTTAGATCATTTCCTCTTTCCTCTCCTCTCTCATTCTCTCTATTCTTATTTTTTCCTCCTAATTCCTCATTGTACATGATCATGATGTTTTTCATATTCATTTAAGTGACAATGAAATATTTTCAAGATGTAAAAGTACTTCCTCAAATTATAAGAGGGGTACTTAATTTGTTCTTTCCTAGGATAATGAAGAGTCACAAGTTGAATAGGAACATGAACATTCATGTGGGGGTAGATGAAGAGGTGAATTATAATGTTATAATAGGAGAATATATCCTCATTGTAAAAGGATGGTTAATCTTGTTTACTAGCTCCCATACTATTTCTAGAAACAAGTGATCAAATTCTTCTATTCCTTGTCTAAAAATTTCTATCTCCATCTCAACTTCACACTATGAGCAATTGTAATTGTGCAATATCATGCAATATTTTTTTTGTTGATTGTATCTTGTTCCTATTATCTTGCCATATTTTATTCTCAATGAATGCATGGAACTACTCTTGATTTTATGTTGGAAAAATATGCATGTGCTATTTGTAATATAAAATCCCTTCTCATACTTTCTCTCCTCACCTTTCTCTTGCACAATTCCTCCCTTGTGTTTCACACAAGCACTTTACCACATGTATAAGGAAGTATTCCTATGTGATCCATTTTCATAAGGCCACCCCAAAATTAGAGAAGTGTACATATGTTCCTTGTTTTTAATAAATGGAGCTACCCCATTCAAGTAGAGGAACCTAGTCCCGAGCATTGGTGAAATTTGAAATTTTTCCCACCCAAAAATTATTTCGCCAACAACACGCAAAGTTCACCCCTAGGATCCTTATCTATTCCTTAGAATTCCATGGTAGACATCTTACAATTTTCTATTTAGCATGCTACAATACTTAGTTGACACGCTATTGGGCACAACCTTCTTTCAACTCCCCTAAGTATGCTTTTCTTTTCTACTTTATACAACCGAATTTTCATTCACCAGGATAAAGTGTGGGAAAATGTTGTCACTAAGATATGCACTTATTATTATTACATTACACATCTAATATATTGTTATATACATGATTTCTAAGTTTGGAGACTAGGTACCCATGACACCTCTTTGGTCATTTTCTTGCTTTGATTAGATTTACTCGCATCTTTGATCTTGCATTTGAATTTTTTTCAAGTCATAGGGATACTTATTTCAATCTTTTCTATTATTTCTGGTTTCCTACTTTAGGACAATACCACCCAGACAAGACAATAGTATCCAAACACTAATGTCCTTTTGGGCACTTCTGTGTTCTTCACTTTGTTTTCCACTTTATCGGTTCTCTTTGTCTTTGGGTATTTTCTTGGTTCCTTTTCATGACCTAGGATGGATTTTAGTATCAATATATGCCAAAATTCAAACTAAGAACTTGGTAACTATGCTAAGTGGCAATTAGAAAAGTATTTTAAGATGCACTTACTACAAAAAGCTAAATATTTTCAATCTACTACATCATCAAAGGAATACATTTTGGGACTGCATACTTCACTGCATAGGAGGGTCTATTCTAAATTCCATAACACACATTTTACATTGGGATAAAGTAGTTGTAGCCTACTATTTTTTCCATTAGCACTAGGAAACCTAGCTCAATGGACACTATTTTAATCACACACACACACACACACACACACACACACACACACACACTAGAACTACATTGTGTCTAAATGTAGTGCAATGCTCGGTGACAATCACATTGGGGTGACTGTTGAAGTCGGTATAACTCAAGCATATGTATATTTTATTCATCTAATGTGCACTTGAGTATTTTTTAGGTAGCTAGGGTTTATTTTGTGGGTACATGTGTGATCGAGTAGAAGTGCAACAAACTTGATGCGACCTAAAGAGAGAATTAAGTGACATAGAAAGAACTAGGACTGATGTTATTTCATAGACACCAACTCCCATAACAAACACTAGTGCCTAGATGGCTGTGTACTTTCCCAGAGATCCTATCCCCGTGATCGTCACATTCTAGTTTCTGATATAGAGCTTATGCAGTCCAGAATCTACCTTTCTAGCTTGTTCATCATTTCATAATCATCCAGGACCCATGCTTACAAGCCGAGCCATCTTTATCTCCTATCTATCACTCTTGGTTGTACTTATTTATCTATATCTTGCATATTTACTGTTATATTTATCTTATTAACAACATCCTTACATAGATTTACTTTTTGTTAAATCAACCCCTTGACCTCCTCTCTCTGGAAGGTTTTCATTCCTCTTACCTTAGCCACTTAGGAAAGCTAGAATTGTAATATATTAATGTGCTTGGTTAGACCTTTACAAAAACCTAATTTACTTTTCTTTTTCAAAATAAACATCCTTTCATCCTAAAGCCTCAAAGTGAATTTGAGGCTATCCACGTGAGATAAACTAGTTGCTTTAATAATCAAAGAGGTCAAACAATATTTATTTACAATTTATTGTGTAAAGAGTTTAAGTGCATACACACATGCACACACACACACATGAATCGGTTTGAGCTTAGGCCCTGATGTGCTTTAGAGTTTGTATTATATGCTTGTGGTTTTCCCAAACTTGATCCACTTTATGTAGATAGTGCTACTTTTCTTTTCCAAATGCCGCCACTTTGTTAGAGACTAGCTTGTTTTTCTTTTGGTGGTAGGGATTTATAGTCACTTGAAAGGGATCCAAGATTAATGAAGAGAGGATGGGATGCCTCCAATGTGTGTGATGTGTGCTCTTATTCCTATGCCGCTGTTGGAGTAAGGAAGTTAAGTACATTGACCATAGATTTATGGTGACTAATATACATTCACTACTATTGATTTTGTTGATGTTTGAGGATGGATTCATATCGAACTAGTTTGGGTATGTAAGAGCTCATCCATGGCATGAAAATGTGATTGCTAATCAGCCAAGGATGGTAACGAGATGGGGATTAGCTTGTTGTGGCTTGGAGGGTATGCAAATGGTGTGGCTCGGGCCATTGTTGGAGCTCAAAGCTACTGGAAAAAGTTTTTGTATGATTTGGAGTTGTATTTGAATAACTTGAATGAAGAGTTGGATGGAAAGGAAAGAAAACTTGGATCCAATATTAGATTAGCATAATTCAAACCACTTAAGTAGTTCACTTAGAAATGACAAGATAGGCTTGATGCCGAGTAATAGATTTAAGTTAGGTCGGATGTAGGAGTGTAGATGAGTTGAAATGACACACGGATGAGTTTAGTCGGAGGATAGAAAGAGCTCACTATAAATATGTGTATGCAAGAGCTTGGGTAGTCAAGCTATATAAACTTCAACAAAATCACCATATAAAAACAAAAATATTGAAAACAAGTTTTGGAGTGGGGAGTGTGCAATGCCCCTCCACAACTGATTTTTTGCCTCACATTTTTTTTTCAAATCTGCAGAGTGGATCTCTCTCCTTTGTATCTAATCACTCTAACATCTTCCATTTTAGATTTGATACGAAATGATGCACATACATAATCTAAATGCAAGGCTCAAGATCAATTATTTAATTCATTAACAAATAAACATCATAGTTGCAATATTTCACAACCAATTCATGTACTAAAAATAGGAACAAAACTAGCCCCAAAACCATATGACAACCATGTCCTAACAAACTATTGAATTAAGTAATATTAATTACTTACATTACATTATTTCAAAATTTGAATTAACATACTTAAATTAAACCTACCGGATAAACATAATCTAAATGACAATCGAGTGGGGTGGGAAGAGAAAATGTGATAGTTGAGATGTCAATAAAATGGCGGGCCTAAAATTTTACTTCCATTTGACCGTTGTAGCAATACTACATATAGTGTAAAATGCCAGAATTTGTTTAAACTCATGTCGATTCGTACTTCATGTTTTTCATTTTGATGTCATTTTTGATGAAAGTATGATACATATGTGATGCAAATTTAATGCTATTAAAATCAAATTTATGTCATGATAATCCCTAACTTCAAAAATAAAAAGATTGGGAACGTTGCCATCCTTTTTATTATTGATAGGTACGTGCATGCTCTTCGCCAAAATTCAAAAAAGGACAAGATTGCACTAAAAACATTTCAGGGTTCAAATACAAATGAGGGAAATTAGGTAGACAAAGGACAAACAAATGTGTGTGAAAGAAGAAGAAAATGGAATAAGAAGAGTGTGGAGAAAATAACTATACAAAACCAATGAAGAGGAGGAAAATGATAGATACGTGGAAAAAACACATGTAATGAGGAGGTGGAAGAGGATGAATATTTTAGGGATAAAAGAACAGATATGCACGTAGTTGTAATTGATTTTATGCATACTTCAAATATTTATTTTATAGTGAAAAGCTAAATTTTATGGAAAAGATAAAATCATAGAAATACAAAAATAAAAAATGATAAATCCTATCCCAAAATACAACAAACTCTAACAAAAAGGAAAAAAATACAACAAAACATAGAAAAAACTAACAAACCCTAGCCTAGAAAAAAACAAACCTTAGACCAAAATAAAAAAACCTAATAAAAAATTAAAATAAACAATAAACCATAGTTAAAATAGCCAACCATAGCAAAAAAATGAAGATATATATTTTTTTCATATTGGGCATGCGAAAAACAAGAAAACTCGTGATGATTTGTCATTTAAAAAAAATGGTGTTTCATAGTGTGGGGTTTGGTGGAACCAATGTTTGTGAAGCTGCCACATGAGATATAGAGGAAGAGAACTCTACCCATCGATATGAAACTAGTGACATGCCTTGACATTCATATCATCCACATCAAGATTTAGATGTGTATCATATTTCTAATGTACATCGACGATATTCAAATGATGAGATTCTAAGACTAACGCTATTGTTCACATGATACAACGAAGCAAAAAAGGTAATATTCTATTTTATTTTATAACATTTGTATTCATGTTCAAAAAATTATTTTATAATGTATATTGGTATTTTTAATTTAATAGAATTTTAATTTATTATATAATTGCAGATCCTCCTCTTTAGTGCAAGTGCATTGATAGCCTTTTACATCTCATGATTTCCAATCTAGAAGTGGTGACATTTCTAAGGCACCCTATCATGTTTCACATGTTTCAAAGGAGGCAAAGAGGTAAAATCTTATTTTATTCTATATTTTTTAGTCATATTCAAAATTATTTTAAAAATTTATTTGATCCTTTTAAATTTATTGAAAGTTTTAATTTATCGTATAATTGTAGATTATCCTCTTTAGTTCTAGTATATTCGTAGCCTCGTGCATCTCATGATCCAGATCCGTAAGTGGTAACATTTCTAAGCAAGGATATCATGTTTCAACTATTTCAAGAGAAGCAAGGAGGTAAAATGTTTTTTTTTTTCTAAACTAGAAATTACACGTGAAATGTGGGATGGAAACACTAAAGGGATGTTTCAAAGAAGTTCAAGTGGAGGGGGATAAATATTGGGGGAGGAAAAGGGGTGATGAAGAAGGGTTTTGAGGAGGAGAAGTATATAAGGGTGGGGAAAATGCTAAGGGGACCAATGTGAAACTCTTATTTCTTATGACCAAATCGACATCCACACATTCAAAAATTCTAGAACTATCCATGTGTCTCGCATCCACAACATTATTTGATCATTGACGTGTATTTACATTTTATCATTTTCCCTACCATTTTCTAGCATAATAGTTTGCTTTAACCTAAATAGTTAATATATTAGGGGTAGTAACTGATTGTTGATTGTCTTAATCAATTAGTTTCCAAAGCTAATTGCAACGATATTATGAATAATCATTAAAAAATATAAAAATGATAGATAATAAAACAAAGCACTAAAAATGAGGAAGAGAAGGAGACTTAGTGATATCTAGAATGTGTACTAATTTGGGTTGATCTAATGATTGTAAATGATCTGAAAAGACTTTCTACCAAAACTTTGATTTGAGAAACTTCCTAGCCTAAAGCATATGATACGACCCAAAGCATACCCCGTCTATGGACCTTTCTATATGCTTTGGACCCTATGTCCTTTCAACTTCTATAACTTTTTGTTCTTGTTTTATTCTTCCTATTTCGCTCTTGTCTAGAATTTAGACCTACATTATTATGTGATTTTTTGTTGTGTAATTGATTCAAACTTCAAAACATTATATGGTGGGAGATTATTGCAAGGAAAATGATAGGTGGGTTGTGGGAACCCCTCTATACCATTGATTTTTCCACTAATCCAAAGAGGGCTCAAACTACACATCATTCTCACCTATCATGTGATATCTAGAATGTATGTAACCAAATTGATAACCATGATCTTATAACAATGGGATTGTACTTGATACTTTCCCTAAGTTAATTTGAATTTGATAGTTTTTTTGTACTTACAGAGCCGAGTGAATGATTTCCCTAGAATGAGTATGTAGAGTATATGGAGCTCAAGGGATTCTTGGAGTAGCTTTGCTTGTGATTGTTCTTAGTGTTTTCTCATTAGGATGCTAGGTGCCAAGTAGAATGAATGCCCTCCTCAATGGGAGATAAATAAATTTATTGTATATGTGTTATGGATCTAGAAAACGTGAATAAGGACAACTAAGAGTGTATCAAAGGGATTCAAATTATAAAAAGTGTCGTTAAACGAAGAGGGACCAAAGTGGTCGAGGTTTGACCATAATGTATGGGCGTTATGGCCCTCCCCATCTGCTATAGTCCCAAATGCATATGCGAGTGATATGAAAGTTGGAATTTTGATATGTGAGGCAATAACCTAATTTGATGGATTGATATGACCATCGTGAAAAATATAGGTTGTGTGTGAGAAATAATGAGTAGGATATATCTAGGGATAACATAGTTAGACAAATTAAACAAGTTTCGACTAGTGAAAACATGTTGTATAATTTGTGTTACTAAATATGAATTATGAAAATGAGCATAGACATTTTCCCCATTTAAGCATGAAATTGAAAATCACGTGCTTAAAGGAAAATTCACATGAGTGTGTAGGAAAACTTTTCCTTCACCCAGAGTGACTTGTGCTTGTACAAATATTTTTCTTTGTTTTGGTTGTGTTTTTTTTTCTAGGATGAGTACCCATAAAGAAAAGAGTGTAGTTAATGTCCATAATATAGGAAATCAAACTTTAGCTTGAAAAATTTGAGCTTAGTGTGAAAATAGAAATATGTAAAGTAGATAATCTAAACAAAGAAAATATTACACACGATTGTTTTTTAAGAGAGGGGAGAGAGATTTGCTGAAATTTGTGTTGGAGCTAGTTGAAAGGACTTGAAGGTGATTAGTACCCAACCGGAATGTGCCAAGGAGAAAATAAGGAAGTAAAATGCACCTCACATAGTGAAGATAATTATATAAGGAGTATTCTATTTGCTCTGCATCCGCACACAAAAATATGAGTAATGGGAAGTCAAGCCTACGAGGATAACATTCAACTCGACACTTTTCAATACCCACAATAAGTGCCACTTTAGGGTGAAAAAAACCCAATTGATTTACAAATGATGACACAATATATAGGGGCAATGCTAGCTTGCATGTACCCTTAGAACCACCATAATCTAAACTGTACCATGCATTTTATCATTGAAATTGAGTAAAAAACCTGTAAATGTCCCTGAGAAATTATACCAACTAAGAAAATTATTGAATCTAACCCTAGGATAGAAGTGTATGGAACGAGCCATAACATCCATATGCTATGGTCCTTATTATATGGTTTGTTCCCCATGTGTTTCCTAATCCAATTCTACTTTTGATCCATTTTTGAGCCTCGACTTTGTATGATTTTGTTCACGATATTTTCTTTCTTGATTATGAGCTTCTATGAGGTTGAAATATCAACTAATGATTCCCCCTTATTTGGGGTGCGTGAGAACAACCCAAACAAGAGGAATTGTAGTCGATGTGAACATGCGGTGTAGGATTCCTACATGGGAAAAATGGGTATATGCATGGTGTATACCATGACTCATACATAATAATATAATAGAAAAACTAACAAAGTGTTTGTAACAAACAAATAGAGAAAAAAACATAGTAGACGTAAGCAAAAACATGTAAGGAAACCAAAATAGAACAATCATGGAAAATATCCACATACATGGGGCACCAATAAGGATGTTGTAAAAAACTCAAGGAAATCAATTACAACAAGCAATAAAACTAGTAACATAAGGCATTCATGGCTCGAAAACAAGTGAAAGAAAAGAGAAAACATGTAAAACAATAAACAAGTAATAGGATGAAGATGAGCCCAGTTTGGAAGTAACCTACAAAATAAACACTACACATGAAGCACCCATTAGCATGTTATAGTAATAAATAGTAATCCACAATGTATGTATTGAGTGAATGAGGTAAGAGAAAATAAATTAGCGAACCTTGGAATAATAGCACATGTATGTGAGAAAATGTAAAGTGGATTCCCCTAGTAATTGTGGATGAACTGGTAGAGAAAAATGTCGGGCATCCTACATTTAACTTAGAGTACCACATGAATGCTCATTTTTATAGAAAAATGATATAACATATTATGTATCAAGCTAAAATTGGTAAGTAAAGTGCAACATGAATAATATAAATGTGTAATAGAAACAACCAAACAAGAGTGATGCAAATATTTTTGGTTTTTTGTATGTGTATGAATGTTTTTAGATTTTTAGACATGTTTGAACATTTTTGGATTTTAAGATATACAAATGTTTTTGGATTTTTATGCCCCTTGAGGGCATAGATGAAAACCTATTCTTTGAAGAGAAGGAAGGGTGATCCAAGAATGCCCCCATGGGGGAATATATTAGATATTTAGTGCATTTGATGATAGAGAGAGAGAGAGAGAGAGAGAGAGAGAGAGAGAGAGAGAGAGAGAGAGAGAGAGAGAGAGAGAGAGAGAGAGAGAGAGAGAGAGAGAGAGAGAGAGAGAGAGAGAGAGAGAGAGAGAGAGAGAGAGAGAGAGAGAGAGAGAGAGAGAGAGAGAGAGAGAGAGAGAGAGAGAGAGAGAGAGAGAGAGAGAGAGAGAGAGAGAGAGAGAGAGAGAGAGAGAGAGAGAGAGAGAGAGAGAGAGAGAGAGAGAGAGAGAGAGAGAGAGAGAGAGAGAGAGAGAGAGAGAGAGAGAGAGAGAGAGAGAGAGAGAGAGAGAGAGAGAGAGAGAGAGAGAGAGAGAGAGAGAGAGAGAGAGAGAGAGAGAGAGAGAGAGAGAGAGAGAGAGAGAGAGAGAGAGAGAGAGAGAGAGAGAGAGAGAGAGAGAGAGAGAGAGAGAGAGAGAGAGAGAGAGAGAGAGAGAGAGAGAGAGAGAGAGAGAGAGAGAGAGAGAGAGAGAGAGAGAGAGAGAGAGAGAGAGAGAGAGAGAGAGAGAGAGAGAGAGAGAGAGAGAGAGAGAGAGAGAGAGAGAGAGAGAGAGAGAGAGAGAGAGAGAGAGAGAGAGAGAGAGAGAGAGAGAGAGAGAGAGAGAGAGAGAGAGAGAGAGAGAGAGAGAGAGAGAGAGAGAGAGAGAGAGAGAGAGAGAGAGAGAGAGAGAGAGAGAGAGAGAGAGAGAGAGAGACCTGCTCCTCATCAATAAAGTTGAACATATAAACATAGGGTGTCAACAGTGAATAACATAGGTATCATCATCCAAGTATGTAAAGAGAGTCATAAAAACCTATTTTGCAAGTATAAGGGAGGGTGATCTATGAATACTCATACATTTTGATGAGGATCCTCATCTATGTGTTGTATTTTTGTAGATGCATGATATTCATGGGGATTCTCGGTGAGACTTGTGAGGTGGTATACACCATTTTCAATTTTTTCCATATCAATGAATGCGCCTAGCCAATTGGGTTTGAATTTTCCCTTGATGGAGGCCTCCAAATTAATATTCTTATGATTTTGATTGAGGAAAAGGACACCAATATGAAATATTTTGGGAAAACATTGTTATTATATGTTTGTTTGACATGTTATTGGTATTGGAGGAGATTATCTAAAGCTTATACACATCGTTGATTGAGTGTTTACAACTCATGTAGATGTTGCTCATGGTAATATTTATTTTGGAGAATATATTTGAGTGAGACACGTAATAATGGGATATCTAACTCTAATGGTAAGAAATATTTGGTACCATAGATGAGAGAGAATGGGGTGGAATTGGTAGGGGTATGCACATTCGTACGGTAGGCCTAAAGGGAATATATCAGTTGATTGTGTCAATCAACGCCATGTATGTCCACTATTGTAACACCCTCGACAACTGATATATTCCTCTTTTACATTCAAGTGTTGACATGTGATTTTTGGATAAAGATGTGTTCTTTGACTATTGAAGATCATGCTTGATAAGGATAAATCTTTACTATTCTTAAAAATCATTAGACTAAAATTATATGGTTATCAAGAATTCATTTTCACTTTAGAAAGATGAGTTGCAATCTGGTTTTAAGAGTTACAGACTTATTCCTTCTTCTGACTCATCCTTGGATCAATTTCAGTGATCCACGGAATGTTTCAAATCCTCTTCTTAGAATGAATGATAAATTGACATTCAGTAGTTTAAGGGACATAGAAGACTGAACTTAGTATGTTACAAATTCTGTGGTCTCATGTGAACATGTTTTCGTTCAACTGTATGTTGTGTTTGGGTCTTTGGTGATTGATCTTAGCAGGACATTAAGGACTTAAGAAAAATTGAATCCAAAAGGAGGAGTTCGAGTCCTTAAACCTAAGGATTATCCTAATGGTAGCCTAATCTAGATAAGAACACCTATGTTCTAGCTACATTTACTTATTTGAATTCTGTTCTAACCTAAGCCTCTTATTCTATTTGTTGGGTTGGCGTCCTAACCTAAGCATTGTGCTAAATGAATAAGGGAAGGGGTTACTAAAGTAATACTAGGCTATTTTAACTAATACCTAATACTAAAGGGTTATGAATTGAACCTAACCTAAGGTGGAAATTCTATTGGAAAATGTTTTATGACCTATGTTGGTAATTCCTAAACTAACCTAAGTTCTATTTGAATCCATCCTAAACTATTAAAGGGAACCTAAGGGGTCACATGTCTCAAGGGCGATGGTTCCAATGAAATTTAAATGAGTTGATAAGGTTTAAATGATGGAAGTACTGCCAAATTTGGTAGGGGATAGTAGACTTGGTGGAGGCATACGTGGAAGCTCCACTAAAAGATGGAATGGTATTTTTGTGTGGAGTTGGTATTCACCAGATTTATGAGGCAATGGCAAGGAAAGATAAGTGAGAAATTTGGAATGAATGGCATTTATGGCACTAATGAGCCTCGGTATTTGCGTGCAAACCATCTTGGAAACTTAGAAGGTGGGTTTGTAGGAGGTTATTTGGTTTTTCATGCATGATGGATTTTGCTCTGCATGGAGCTAACTAGTTCTTTGAACCAGCAGTTCAACCTTCACTTCAAAGCTATTTTTGGTTTCTTTAGCCTATTTTTGATCGAAGGAAAGTATATGAGGCATAGGAGGAAAAGAAGTTTGATTTTTGATCTTTCGTGGAGGAGAAAAAGAGTTAGAAGCTCGGCTAGAAGTCTCCTTCGATTTGGTGGAAGCACTATCAGGCATGATAGGCTCTAACTATTAAAATTCTTTGCGTTCTTCTAAATGATTCATTAGAAAAACTCTACTCTCATGAGATTCATGTTTTCATGTCTGTCTGGTTATTTTTCTTGCTGGGTTTTATGAATCCTTATGGTGTTTGATATGAAACCATGGCTAAAATAGTGTTGTTTTGGAAATTGTCTTTTCTGGATGCAAGTGGAAATGGTATACGAAACTTGTTATGTATCTCTATTTTTGCACTCTAGATCTTGTTAACAAATTTGTTGTGCTTGAACTGATCTTTGTGGTAGTATAGGAATTTGAGCTTAAGGGAAACTTGAGTTCCATTTGATGTTGCTTTTGGGTTGCATTTTTAGATGTAGACTTGTGTTGGAGCTTTGTGTTGATCGGATCCAGTGTTTGGAAAACTTATGCATTGCTGAACTGTTGCTTGGAGTTCATATTTGTACTCGTATTCATGTTTTTTTTTACTGTGAAGTTATGAACATTTGTGTGTGAAGCTCGGGTTCGACACTGTACTCTTATTTAACACTTGAGTGTTAGGAGATTGTATTTAGGTCGATGCATTTGATTCTTGTTATGGTATTTTTGTATTGGGTTATTATTTTATTAAATGATTAAGCTTATAAATCTTTATTTGAGTAACTTACTCACCAGGGAACTAGGTGAAAGCTTGTTTGAGTTGTTTAAAAATCTCTACGAGATTTGGAACTGAAATGTCTTACTTAAGGAATGTAGAACTTCTGTTTTATTACTGTATCGACTTATTGAGATGGTATTGGCATGGGAATAAAAGGAAGTTTTCTTTCCACATTGTTTAGAGGAAACCCACGCTCGGGTTGATCATAATGTTTTGAACCAGGTCACCTCTGTCGCAATTTTATGGTTGTGAAGTTTTTTTTTGAATTTTTGTTTCTTTTGCATTGGAATGGATTGGGTTATTAACCTTGACACCGAAACTATTCAGAAGGATACATTCTCTGCTCGCTATTTTGTGCTTAATTCTTTGAATCACAAAATGTTTACTCTTTGTATTAAGTGGTGAATCCTTTGTGAGTCTTCGAAAAAGCTTGGGTTCATGGGTAATTATGAACTTGATAGTTTACTATTTTGGGATGTTATTCTCGAACCCCGATATAGTGAATAAGATCTTGGTTTCTTTTGAAAAAATAATATATATATATATATATATATATATATTTATATATAAGTATTCTCTTGGGGTCAAAATGTTGTTTTGGGTCTCGCATATGCTTTCAAACCAGATTTGATTTGAAACTGGAACTTTTTTGTACTGATTGTATGAAACGATTTATTAAATGGACCTTTCCTAATTAAAGTTACCTTTTCTCTGTCTTTGGATAGGCTCAATGTTTGAAATTTTATGTACTCAATTCCATTTCGAGATGGTGATTTCATATGACATGTTGGTCTACTTAGTTCGAATCATTAGTTGAATGATAGTAGCTAAGTCGGTTCTCACTGTTAAGAGAATTAATTCTTGTTTTATCGACTGTTGTTGAGTAGTCTTGCCTAGTTTAAATGGATAGGAATAGGTTTGTCTCTTGTACTCTTTATCTTTTGGGATGAACTTGAGTAGAGATTAACTCCTCCTTGGGGCTACTTTGTTTATGAACATTGATTTCAAATCTTGAATGATAGCTTGTAACATGTAGAATTGGAATTAGAATTACAACTAGATCGTTCTAATTTTCTATTCCTTCTTGTATTGTTATAGAATTCTATTTAGATGTATATCTTAATGTTGAATTTACAAGATTGTTATCTCGAAAAGGAATAGGTAATTCATGTTATGAACTTGGTCTATTTTTATTGGATGTTATAAGTTTGAGTATAGTACACATTGGATCCTTTTATTCTTTGCTTATGATTTAGATGAATCGGAGTAGAATGAACCATGCTTTGTATACACTTATCTTGTCTCATAGAAAGGATAAATGTGGTATTCTATTAGGATAGAATTATGAGATAATGGAATGGTAAGATCTATTATTTGTTTACAAGCCATTGATAGGATCAATAGAACTTTAAGTTCTTAGGTAGATATTGTTTATTATAATATGCTCTTCTCTTAAAAGTTGATATAGATTTATTAATGTACTTCCTTTTTATTTGATATCACTTATGCTTATTGTATGATATTTTTAATTATCTCATTAAAGCAAGTTTCTTTAATGAAACAATTATTAGAATGCACTTCATTTTAATGCTTAGTGCTTATCATGTTCGATTCATTGAACTGACCCATGCTATTATCAATTTTGCGCAGATGGACGGCGTAAGTGATAGAAGAAGGAAAAAACTTATATGATGCATTGGATGATACATGTCTAATTCTTAGTTAAGAATTTTGTTTCATTCTGTAACATCCTCGATAACTGATAAATTCTCTTTTGCTTTCAAGTGTTGACATGTGATTTTATGGATAAAGATGTGATCTTTTGATGTTGAGATCATGCTTGATAAGGATAAATCTTTTCTATTCTTAAAAATAATTAGACTAAAATTATATGGTTATCAAGAATTCATTTTCACTTTGGAAAGATGAGCTGCAATCTAGCTTTAAGAGTTGCAGACTTATTTCTTCTTCTGACTCATCCTTGGATCAATTTTAGTGATCCACAGAATGTTTCAAATCATCTTCATAGAGGATCGAATGATAAAATGACATTCAGTAGTTTAAGGGACATAGAAGACTGAACTTTGTATGATACTAATTCTTGGTCTTATGTGAACATGTTTTCGTTCAACTATATGTTGTGTTCGGGTCTTTGGTGATTGATCTTGGCAGGACATTAAGGACTTAACAAAAATTCAATCCACAAAGGAGGAGTTCGGAGTCCTAAAACCTAAGGATTATCCTAACGGTAGCCTAAGCTAGGTAAGAACACCTATGTTCTAGCTACATTTACTTATTTGAATTTTGTTCTAACCTAAGCCTCTTATTCTATTTTTGGGTTGGCATCCTAACCTAAGCATTGTGCTAAATGAATAAGGGAAGGGGTTATTAAAGTAATATTAGGCTATTTTAACTAATACCTAATACTAAAGGGTTATGAATTGAACCTAACCTAAGGTGGGAATTCTATTGGCAAATGTTTTATGACATATGTTGGTAATTCCTAAACTAACCTAAGTTCTATTTGAATCCATCCTAAACTATTTAAAGGGAACCTAAGGGGTCACATGTCTCAAAGGCGACAATTCCAATGACATTTAAATGAGTTGATAAGGGTTTAAATGATGGAAGTACTACCAATTTGGTAGGGGATAGTAGTTTTGTGGAGGCATACGTGGAAGCTCCACTAAAAGATGGAATGGTATTTTTGTGTGGAGTTGGCATTCGCTGATTTAGGAGGAAGTGAAAGGAAAGATAATTAGAAAATTTGGAATAATGGATTTATGGCATTAATGAGCCTCGGTATTTGTGCAAACCATCTTGGAAACTTAGAAGGTGGGTTTGTAGGAGGTTATTTGGTTTTTCATGCATGGCGTATTTTTCTCTGCATGGAGCTAACTGGTTCTTCGAACCAGCAGTTTGACCTTCACTTCAAAGCTATTTTTGGTTTCTTGGCCTATTTTTGATCAAGGAAAGTATATGAGGCATAAGAGGAAAAGATGTTTGATTGTTGATCTTTCGTGGAGGAGAAAAAGAGTTGGAAGCTTGGCTAGAAGTCTCCTTCGATTTGGTGGAAGCACTATCAGGCATGATAGGCTCTAACTATTAAAATTCTTTGCTTTCTTCTAAATGATTCATTAGAAAAACTCTGATCTCATGAGATTCATGTTTTCATGTCTTTTTGGTTATTTTTCTTGCTGGGTTTTACGAATCCTTGTGGTGTTTGATATGAAACCATGGCTAAAATAGTGTTGTTTTGGAAACTGTCTTTCTGTGCAAGTTTTATGACCAACATGCAAGTGAAAATGGTATGTGAAACTTGTTATGTATCTCTATTTTTGCACTCTTAGATCTTGTTATTGAAGTTGTTGTGCTTTGAACTGATCTTTGTGGTAGTATAGGAATCTGAGCTTAGGGGAAACTTGAGTTCCATTTGATGTTGCTTATGGGTTGCATTTTTGGATGTAGACTTGTGTTGGAGCTTTGTGTTTTGATTAAACTTGTGTTGGAGCTTCGTGTTGATCAGAACCAATAGTGTTTGGAAAACTTATGCATTGCTGAACTATTTCTTGGAGTTCATATTTGGCATTGTATTCACATTATTTTACTTGTGAAGTTATGAACATTTGTGTGTGAAGCTCGGGTTCGACATTGTACTCTTATTTAACACTTGAGTGTTATGAGCTTGTATTTGGGTCGATGCATTCGATTCTATTTTCTAGTATTTTTGTATTGGGTTATTCTTTTATTAAATGATTAAGCTTATAACTCTTTATTTGAGTAACTTACTCACCAGGAAACTGGGTGAAAGCTTGTTTGAGTCGTTTAAAAATATCTTCGAGATTTGGAACTGAAACGTCTTACTTAAGGAATGTAGAACTTTTGTTTTATTACTGTATCGACTTCTTGAGATGGTATTGGTGTGGGAATAGAAGGAAGTGTTCTTTCCCCACTATTTTGAGGAAACCCACATTCTCGGGTTGACCGTAATGTTTTGAACCAAGTCACCTCTGCCATGCAATTTTATGGTTGTGAAGTTTTGTTTTGAATTTCCGTTTCTTTTGCATTGGAATGGATTGGGTTATTAACCTTGGACACTGAAACTATTCAGGAAGGATACTTTCTCCGTTCTGTTGTTTTGTGCTTAGTTCTTTGAATCATGAACTGTTTACTCTTCGTATTAAGTGGTGAAGCCTTTGTGAGTCTTCATTCTTGGGTTCGTGGGTAAATCTGAACTTGATAGTTTACTATTTTGGGATGTTATTCTCGACTGATACAATGAATAAGATCTTGGTTTCTTTTTGAAAAGAAAAAAAAATATATATATATATATATATATATATAAGTATTCTTATGCTTGTTTTAGGTCCGCATTATGCTTTCAACTAGATTTGATTTGAAACTGGAACTTCTTTTTGTTCAGTTGTATGAAATGATTTATTAAATGGACATTTCCTTATTAGAGTTACCTTTTCTCTATCTTTGGATAGGCTCAATGTTTGAACTTTTCTATACTCGATTCCATTTCGAGATGGTGATTTCATATGACATGTTGGTCTACTTGGTTTGAATCATTGGTTGAATGATAGTAGCTAAGTCGGTTCTACTGTTAAGAGAATTCATTCTTGTTTTATCGATTATTGTTGAGTAGTCTTGCCTAGTTTAAATGGATAGGAGTAGGTTTGTCTCTTGTACTCTTTATCTTTTGGGATGAACTTGAGTAGAGATTAACTCCTCCTTGGGGCTACTTTGTTTGTGAACATTGATTTTAGATCTTTGATTGATAGCTTCTAACATGTAGAATTGGAATTAGAATTACAAGCTAGACTATTATGATTTTCTATACCTTCTTGTATTGTTATGAAATTATGTTTAGATGTATATCTTAATGTTGAATTTATAAGATTGTTATCCCGAAAAGGAACAGGTAATTCATGTTATGAACCTGGTCTGTTTTTCTTGGATGTTATAAGTTTGGGTATAGTATGCATTGGTTCCTTTTATTCTTTGCTTATGATTTAGATGAATCAACCTAGAATGAACCATGTTGTATACACTTATTTTGTCTCATAGAAAAGATAAATGTGGTATTCTATTAGGATAGAATTATGAGATAATGGAATGGCAAGATCTATTGTTTGTTTACAAGCCATTGATAGGATCAATAGAACTTTAAGTTCTTAGGCAAATATTGTTTATTATAATATGTTCTTTCTCTTAAAAGTTGATCTAGATTTATTAATGTACTTCCTTTCTATTTGATATCACTTATGCTTATTGTATGATGTTTTTAATTATCTCATTAAAGCAGTGTTTCTTTAATGAAACAATTAGTGGAATGTACTTCGTTTTAATGCTTAGTGCTTATCATGCTCAATTCATTGAACTGACCCGTGCTAGCAATTTTTTTAGATGGACGATGTAAGTGATAGAAGAAGGCAAAAACTTATATGATGCATTGGCTGATATATGTCTAATTCTTAGTAAAGAATTCTAATTCATTCTTTTGTTGTATTGTAAAATAAAAGTTGTATACTTTACAAAATGAAGGTTGTTGTTATGCAGTATGCCTAAAGTGCATAGTATTGTAAATTTTATAAGTTGTAATGATGAATTGCGAGTTGTGATTTATTTGCATTAGTTGTGTAAAATTATCTCGTGCTTTTATAAAGGAAATGGAAATTCTATCTTGTTGATATTCTTCATATTATACTATGCTTATCTTGTTATCTTTGATAGGATGGATAAATGGAATTTGTTCAATTTCCCTTATAATGATGCAACTTGTTGAGTTTATAATACAATGTGTTTTACCTAAACAATTTAAAATAGTAATGTGATGCGTAATGAACATGTAGTAAGAAATATGGATATTGTGAATGATATACCCTAACACTTAATCATGTAGAGGAAGACTCTTTCTCTCTCAATTGAATGTAAACCAAAAAGGTTTGGAGATATGATTATTAATCATTAGACTTCATTTTGTATGAAGTCTACTTTAGTTGGACATATGCGGTTGTTAAACCTTCCTGAATGTTAAAGTACATTTAAATGAAACTTATGATATCACTGTCCTATTTTGGTTAACTGTTGGTTAAACTGAGAAAATGAACATTAAAAAGCAATCATAAGTTAAGGAAGTTCTTCATTGAAAAATAAAAAAATTTAGGAAAGAACTTATTGAGTGTTGGATCGGGTTTAGCAGGGTTTCCGTAATCAAGACTTAATCCAAATTAACAATGTATTAATGATCTCCTTGGGGTATGTACATCTCGATGAGGTAGTTTCTGTAGGATGTTGGCACACGCCAACTGTAGGGCTGTACTTTCAAGAATACTTGGGTCTTCTTGAGAATACAACGTTGTAGTTGACAATTGGCAACACCCTTCTGCTTTGATCATCTAGATCTACACACAAACTCAGACTTGATATTAGTTTCTCTCTAGGTGAAGTTAGTGGCATATTTAGGATAGGAAGTAGCTTCCAATGGCTCAGGGTACCTTGGCACATCCGGTTGACTTAGGTCAACCGAGTATGCCCATTTACCCTAAGTCATTATGAGCGTCTTCCTATAATAATTTATGTTTCTAACTAGGGATAGGGTTAAACCTGGGACAAGTGGACTGACGGTAGTCAGTAAAGACCAATCATGATAATAGAGGAGTGAGGTGAAGGACGTATTCCATAATGATGAGTATGCCATCTAGGAATAGAGACATACACAATATGTTGTAAAAATTTGGCCAAAGTATCGCAAGTTGTTGGTTACATTGTCCTATGTCACCAAGTTTAAAACAACATGATATCAGATGAATATTGGTAACAAATATTCATATATGTTCTTTAAACAGATCACTCAAAGCCTGGTGTAGGGTAGGAAAACCAAGTATATGAAGTATACAATATGTATTCAATACTTAAAGATAACATAAATAGATTGGTAGATTATTGAGTTATGAAATGAATAGATTGGTGGATCACCGAGTCATTTACAACTGCATATGGTTATCTATTTGAAATCGATTGGAAAGGAATGTTTATTCGAAATAATGCTTTTTTAGAACAAAGAACATTATATAATTTTTTCCCCCTTATTTCTAAAGTCTTAAAATGGGATTGTTACATCCTTGTATTGGAGCCGAAGGTTGCAGGCTCTTGGACCTATTGTGTCCATAATTTGATGAAACTTAATTTTTTTGTAATGAACAGGTTAGAACAAGAGGAAATGTTACAAATAATCCTCCGCTTGAGGAAGGAGTAAGAACTTCTCTCAAACAAAAATGGGATTGTTACAACTGTTTTGCATAGAATTTTAATGATAGTCTTGTTAGTGGCCTTAGCTTGATCATTTCATTAAGGGTATTAATATGAAGTGGAGAAAATATGTTTTATTTGAATTTTCCAAAACATTTCTTGAACATATGATTTTAAAAATATGATTCATTGTCTATGACAATTATAGATTGTACCCTAAATTGAGTGATAATATGTGCAGCTATGAATTAGTAGATATCCTTTCCAGTGGTGGAGTGTAAATTTTCTTCTTGAACCCATTCGGTGAAATATTTGGTGGCGAACAATACGTTTGTGTCCATCATCTGATTTAGGATTTATTTTTCTTACAAGGTCAAAACCCCATAAAGAAAAAGGCCACAAATATATAATATGTTGTAATTCATAGGCTAAAACATGACTAAGATTACCATGTCATTGACATTGATAACATCATTTGTATATTCAAGAATATTTTTTGATCGTAGGCCTAAATAGCCTTATCATAGCAATTTTGAGACATGGTCATGCTGCTAAAGTGACTTCCACACATACTATCATGAATTTTTGATAAGGCTAGAGGGATATCATTAACCCCAAGAAATGTAGTGGGTTTACATAAAAAGTGTGTATAAATAATGATCCTCCTATAAGCATATAGTAAGAAGCTTAGAGACGCAAATGACACACCTCTTGTGGTGATACATTGCCGAGTAAAGCTTGTTTGTAAAGAAAGTTGTAGATATCAATATACCATTCAAGATTACAACATTGCATGTGATGAAAAAAACCTATAAGGATTTGATGGTGCGACAGTCTATAGAAGGATGACATAAATTATGAACAGTAAAGGTAACATGGTCATCCATGATTTTGAGTGGGATTATAGATTCAACACCATCCATATCATACGTGTGTATATTATATTTTTGAGGGATGATATTAATACTATAAATATCAAATGTTGTTAGGAGGTTTTTAATAATTGTATTCTATGGAATTAAGTTTTCCTCCTTTTTTGATAAACATCACTAACCCGATTGAAAATGAGATGAACATTGAGAATATCCAAAAGTATGAATATGGCATACTTGGAGGGTGCATTCAATAATACATATCGTGCCTCTCTTAAAATGGCTCCTTTCAAAGCATTATACGGAAGAAAATGTAGAACCCATGTTAGTTGGGACAACATGGAGGATAGAGAGGTAATTGGCTATGAAATTCTTACTGAAATGAAACAACAAGTTAAATTGATTTATGAACACTTGAAAGAAGCAACAGATAGGAAAAAGAGTTATGCTGACTTAAAGAGGGTTGATAGGAAATTTGAACTTGGTGAGAAAGTCTTTCTTTGAGTTAAATCGAAAAAGAGTTTTATAACTTTTGGCAAGGCTGCCAAGTTATCACCTCGTTATGTGGGACCTTTTGAGATAGTTGAAGTAATCAACCTTGTAGCTTATCGTTTAGCATTACCTCCTACTTTGTCATGAATGCATGATGCTTTCCATATTTCTTTGCTTAAGAAATACGTATCGATTTACCACATGTGTTAAATTGGAATTCCTTGTAGGTCTAGGACCCAAAAATAATCATGGTTAAATCCATATGAGTGCTTGAAACTCACCAGTTGCATTTGAGAAATTGTGAGATAAGTCAATGAAAGGTCCAATGGGACCAGTTTAATGAAGAGAGTGCAACTTGGGAAAACCTTGAGGATATGAAATCTGCTTTTCCATATCTATTTGAATAGGATTGATTCTATTGACTGATAAAAAAAATTGAGATTTTATCTTTATAATACAATAAGTAAGCCAATTTGGGCAGATATTTATTTATTTTGAATAAACAACTATGTAATGCTGATTTCTGGAACTTAATAATGCTGATATGTTTTTGACATATGGTAAGAAAAGTGAATAAGTTGATTTTCCTTGATGCAAACTATTAAAAAGAGATGAGATAATCATCGGATGATGATTCTTTTTAGGAGGGAAGCATGTAACACCCTTGACAATTGATAAATTCCCTTTTGAATATAAGTGTTGACATGTGATTTTCTTGATAAAGATGTGTTCTTTTAACTATTGAAGATCATGTTTGATAAGGATAAATCTTTTTTGTTCTTAAAAATCATTAGACTAAAATTATATGGTTATCAAGATTTCATTTTCACTTTGGAAAGATGAGCTGCAATCTGGCTTTAAGAGTTGCAGACTTATTTCTTCTTCTAACTGATCCTTGGATCAATTTTAGTGATCCAAGGAATGTTTCAAATCCTCTTCATAAACTGAATGATAAATTGACATTCAGTAGTTTAAGGGACATAGAAGACTGAAATTTGTATGATACTAATTCTTGTTCTTATGTGAACATGTTTTCTTTCATCAGTATGTTGTGTTTGGGTCTTTGGTGATTGATCTTGGCAGAACATTAAGGACTTAAGAAAAATTCAATCCACGAAGGAGGAGTTCGGAGTCCTAAAACCTAAGGATTATCCTAACGGTAGCCTAAGATAGGTAAGAACACCTATGTTCTAGCTACATTTACTTATTTGAATTCTGTTCTAACCTAAGCCTCTTATTCTATTTGTTGGGTTGGTGACCTAACCTAACTATTGTGCTAAATTAATAAGGGAAGGGGTTACTAAAGTAATACTAGGCTACTTTAACTAATACCTAATACTAAAGGGTTATGAATTAAACCTAACCTAAGGTGGGAATTCTAATGGAAAATGTTTTAAGACTCATGTTGGTAATTGCTAAATTAACCCAAGTTCTATTTGAATCCATCCTAAACTATTAAAGGGAACCTAAGGGGTCACACGACACAAGGGTGATGGTTCCAATGACATTTAAATGAGTTTATACAGTTTAAATGATGGAAGTACTACCAGATTTGACAGGGGCTAGTAGACTTGGTGGAGGCATACGTGGAAGCTACACTAAAATATGGAATGGTATTTTTGTGTAGAATTGGCATTCACCAGATTTAGGAGGTGGTGGAAAGGAAAGATAAGCGGAAATTTTGGATTGAATGGCATTTATGGCATTAATGAGCCTCGGTTGTCTTGGAAACTTAGAAGACGGGTTTGTATGAGGTTATTTGGTTTTTCATTCATGGTGGTTTTTGCTATGTATGGAGCTAACCGGTTCTTCTAACTAGCAGTGATTTGACCTTCACTTCAAATCTATTTTTGGTTTCTTCGGCCTATTTTTGATCAAAGGAAAGTATATGAGGCGTAGGAGGAAAATATGTTTGGTTGTTGATCTTTCATGGAGGAGAAAAAGAGTTGGAAGCTCGGCTGGAAGTCCCCTTCGATTTGGTGGAAGCACTATCAGGCATGATAGGCTCTAACTATTAAAATTCTTTGCATTCTTCTAAATGATTCATTAGAACAACTCTGCTCTCATGAGATTCATATTTTCATGTCTGTCTAGTTATTTTTCTTGATGGGTTTACGAATCCTTGTGGTGTTTGATATGAAACCATGGCTAAAATAGTGTTGTTTTGAAAACTATCTTTCTGTGCAAGTTTTATGACCAGCATGCAAGTGAAAATGGTATGTGAAACTTGTTCTGTATCTCTATTTTTGCACTCTAGATCTTGTTATCAAAGTTGTTGTGCTTTGAACTGATCTTTGTGGTAGTATAGAAATCTGAGCTTAGGGGAAACTTGAGTTCTATTTGATTTTTCTTCTGGGTTGTGAATTTGGATGTAGACTTGTGTTGGTACTTTGTGTTTTGATTAAATTTTTGTTGGAGCTTCATTTTGATCAAAACCAATGTTTGGAAAACTTATGTATTTCGAATGTTGCTTGAGTTCGTATTTTTGCACCGTACTCACATTATTTTTACGGAGAAGCTTGAAAATTTATGTGTGAAGCTTGGGTTCACATCAGACTCCTATTTAACACTTGAGTGTTATGAGCTTGTATTTGGGTCGATTCATTTGATTCTGTTATGGTATTTTGTATTGGGTTATTCTTTTATTAAATGACTAAGCTTATAACTCTTTATTTGAGAGAATACTCACTGGGAACTCTCGCAAGCTTGTTTGATTCGTTTAAAATATCTTTGAGATTTTGAACTATAAACATCTTGCTTAAAAGAACGTGGAACTTCTGTTTATGACTATAACGACTCCTTTGAAATGGTATTAGCATAGGAATAGAAGGAAGTGTTCTTCCCCTCTATCATGAGGAATCCCACGTTTTGGGTTGACTATTTTGTTGAAGCTAAGTCACCTCTGTCGTGATTTTGTGGATGTGAGAGTTTTGTTTTGAATTTTGTTCATGTTGCTTGGGAATTAAGATTGAGTTCTTGCCTCTCTTGTGCCTCAGTCCCCACATTTTTTTGATTTTAAGGCACTCAAGGCTTTCTAGAAATGGCACCATCAGATAGAGCTCTCTCTCAGCTTTCCAGAAAGGTAAAGTTTGCCTCCTAACTCCTTATATTTTTCAAGTTATGGCTCGGTGGAGTTTTTGTGGAAAATTTTCCCATTTGAGGCCCGCAGCCAATAGGAAGCTGCCACGTGGCAGAGGAGTTCGGGGTCGGAGGCAAATTGGAAATTTTTCCAAGTTTTGGTCGAAGGTTCAAGTGGAAAATTTTTCCCACGGGGCCCGCGGACCAATCACAGTGTGACACGTGTCACAAGGGGAGGCGCATAAAAAATTTGGCTAAGTGTTTTCCATGGGTGAATTTTTGAATTTTGGCCCATGGCCAATAGGAACTCGACACGTGTCGAGGGAGGCTCGCGGGCGTCGGGGTGAAATGGAAATTTTTGCTAAGTTTGTTGTAAAAGTTTCAAAGGCCAAAATTGGCCCGCATAGCCCATGCCCAATAAGAATGGGCCACGTGTCCATTGGAACCCGAGCGGCGGAGGAGAGGGTGAACTTTTCACTTAGTGTTTTTGGCTGAGTTTTCAATGGGGC
Source organism: Taxus wallichiana var. yunnanensis (assembly GCA_018340775.1). NCBI lineage: Eukaryota > Viridiplantae > Streptophyta > Pinopsida > Cupressales > Taxaceae > Taxus > Taxus wallichiana. Next base: position 906,295,287 of record CM031237.1, on the reverse strand, counting down.
GAGTTGGAGGGTTGGCCCGAGCCAACCGGAGGAGGACACGTGTCCTAAGGAGAAGGGGAGTGCGGAGCTCGGGGAGGATTTAGAAAATTTAGCAAAATTTTTGGCCAAAAAACTAAAAGGTAAAGGTTTTCCCCGCGCCCCTGTCGATGAACCAAATGATGCCACGTGTCCCAAGTGGCGGGGCGGGGAAAAATGAAAATTTTCCAAAGTATAAAAAAGTCAAAATTTTCAAAGGAAAACCCACGGAAAGGGAAGGAGAGAGAATTGCATGGCCAATCAGTGCCCGACACGTGGCATCCGACCAGCGGAGCATGGAGAATTTTTGAAAAAATTTCCAAAGACAAAAAAGAGGTAAAATTTGAAATTTTTTCCCGCCGATCCGTTTTTGGGCCGTTTTTGCCCTAAATCTTCAAATGCGATCATATCTTTTGATCCAGCTCATATTTTCATGTTCTTTATATCATTGGAAAGATGTTAAAATTCTACATGATTCCATGGTCAATTTCTAATTTTGGTTCATTTTGGAGAGAGAAAATTCAAAAATGGTTCTGGTACGTGTCCATGGCCAGAAATGACATTTCAACAACCAAATTTAATACAGAATGGGTCGCATTCTTCTCCAATATGGTCAAAAATGATAGGGTATGGGTTTGTAAGGTCCTCCATGCTGTTTTAATGCATTTTCCATCAATGAGGAATGGGCTCCCACATTTTTTATGTTTTCTCTCTCCTGGGCTCGACCCATGCATTGTAAAAGCCAGATTTGGCTCATTTCTTGATGGTTGAACACTTTTTGGCATTGCAAACTTCTTCTTTCACCTCCAACAAGTGATAGTTGTAAGAATCAGACCTTTTTCATAGTTTGTAACAGGTTTATACCTCTTTGATGGTGGAATGCAAGAGATTTTTACATGGAATTGACAGTGCAAACTCTGTGAATGCTTTCAGTCCTCTGTTTGTATTGTTTTACTTCATTTTAAGACCTCTAATTACATCTATCAGCTTGTGTATGTTTTCCCTTGTTGCATTTCATGAATTTGTGTCTATTTACATGGCAAAAATGTTTCACCACTCCTTTTGGTGCATCACCATCTTTAGTTTAGTTTCATTTTTGCATTTTTATCCCTGTCTCCTTGCAATCTAGGGTAGAATTAGGATTAGAACCTCTGTAGTTGTGCAAAATATAGATCTAAATCAGAGGAGTTTGAGGAACCAGCCTCTAATCTGGAGATTCCTCTCTCATTTTCACAAGTCCCACACTTGGAGAGAGGTTTCCATGTTGTGCAATCACACTGGATGCTCTAAACATCATTTAGAACCTTGATTTGCATCCAGGGGTGCTGCTGATTTGCAACAACAGTTTTGGCACGCCCGGTGGGACCTTAGAGGTCTCATTTTTATTGCAGCAAAGTTGATGTGCATCTGCTGCAATTTTCTTGCTTGAAAAGAGCTATAATTTGCATATCTGGCGACTCCAAGGGAAGAATCAACTGGTTTTAGCAGTGCAGGCCTGAAAACTCATGAGAAGAATCACCACAAGGTCAAGAGTTGGAGAAGAAGAAGTGTTGTTTGAATACTGCAGTTATCTCCAAGAAGAAGGCAAAGAGGAAGAAGGATTCAAAGGTCTCCATCTCCACCAAACAAAACTCTCTCAACTCCTCCACCTGGTAGGCCTTTCATTCAGTCAACAAGGGTTTTAAGACCAATTAGAATGGCACAAAACAACCCCTATGTCAACTTCACAGGCAGCAGCCCACTTGCCCTCAATGCACAACATCCAATTCCTATTGCAGCCTTGAAGAACATTCCATACTTCACTGGAGAAAATCAGACTACTCCAGGTGATCATGTTAAGGATATTGCTAACCTTTGTGCAATTCATGAAATCAATGAGATGCAAGTGGCTGTCAAGTTGTTGGCATCTTCATTCAAGGGGAAAGCATTGCAATGGTTTAGAAGCCTTGGAGCTGGTTCTATCACAAATTGGAATCAACTATGTATAGCACTTCATGAGCAATTTGGAGAGAAGGGAGACAACTTGTCTCTTTTGGAGCAGCTGACAACCATCAAGAGAGCTCCCAATGAGCAGCTGACCGATTTCAACTTCAGATTTCAAAAGACTTGGGAGAGAATTCCAGTGGCAATCAGGCCAACAACAGAAGGTGCTTTTCTCTATTATCTCAAAGCTCTAAATTCTGATATTTCTATGTTGATTCAGTCCATGGGAGGCATAACTATCCCTATGGCTTATAGCATTGCCATTAGGGCTGAAAATTGTTTGATCCAAGCTGGAAAACTAGCCCCTAGACCTCCCATGCCATTGTTTCCAAGTTTAGAGAGTCCAAATACCAATCAAGCACCTAATTTGGCTCCTTCTCCCACTCCTAGAAATCAGAGTTCAAATGAAGCTTCTACTTCATCTCCAAGTGCCCCAAATGAGCTTCAAGAAGTCATGAAGCAATTGCAAAACCTAGGCAATGAGCTGGTTACTCTCAAAAGGCAACAAGCCCAAGGTTTTAGACCTTCTTACCAGCCCCAAGCTCAGCCTAACAGGTAGCCATACCAACCACAAAGACCTCCTAATCCAGCTGCAAATGTAAATCAAACAAGGCCTCCTGCCAATAGACCATTTCAGCCCTATAATCCAAATGCCATATCTGCCTCTAAGGCATTGGTGCCAACACAAAACAACATTGCTCAAGAGTATGATTGGTGTTTTCCATGCAATGAACCTCATAACCAATCCATGTGCTTCAATGGTGCTTTGAATCAAGCATTAATGGTGACAACTACTGGTGTGGAGGGTGAAGGCAGTCAAGGAAACAACCAACAACAAGAAACATTCCAACAGCAATCAGCCCCAAATGACACCACATTGGTAAACTGGCAAGCAGAAGATTTCTGTGGCATGAATCAAGTAGTTTCTCAAGGTGTTGCAGCCAACACAAGGTCAAAAAGAAGGAATTTGGGTGAAGAACAGCCATTAGCTCCAACCAATCCACAACCTTCCATGGCTCCACAAATGGTTGGCAAGCAAAATCCAATTTCAAATGCACAAGGGCAGCCAAGAACAGCTCCTAGACCAACTCAAATACCAGTTATTGCTGCCCACGTGCAAGGAGTGAATGTACAAGCAAAGGGACAGCAAAGAGATCCTTCATCACCATTCAGTATCATTGATCAGATGAAGAAGACAAATGTTAATATATCAATGTGGGAATCCCTATCTATCCCAGGCCAAAGAGACTTGTTACAAGCTGCCATGAAGGACTGGCCAACTTTGAATCAGCAAGTTTAGATGCAAGAGAAAGTGCTCACAAATGCTTCCCAGCCTGAGGGAAATCATGGAGGACAGCAAGGTAAAATGTTGAAGCCCCCTCCTTTCTATGTTTCATTAATCATTGGAAATCAGTTAGTGCACAATTGCATGATAGATTCCGGGGCAAGTAGCTCAGTGATGCCTAAACAAATAGCTGATCAGCTAGGGCTCCAGTATGAAACCATATCCAAAGGGGTAGTGCAGCTGGATGGGACAGCAGTAACAACAGTTGGGGTGATTAGAAACTTGAGTCTTACCTTGCATGCATGTCCAAATGTTGTTGTTTTACAAGATGTATCAGTCATAGACCTTCCACCACTCTTTTCCCTATGCTTGTCAAGGGACTTCACAACCAAGATTGGGGGATATTTGTCTGCTGATTGGTCACACATGCTTTGTTCAGAACGAGGTATGGAACTAAGGCTACAATCAGGTCTGAACCTATTGCAAACTTCCACATTGAGCCTTACACTCCAAGTCAGATCAACGCCAATTGTTCAGCATTTGATCAAGAAGACCACCCAAGCACCGATGAAGCTGACACCAAGGTTGGGAGCATCCCGGATCTAACTCTTGATGAATGGGCAAACAAGGTACATGCTTTTGATCCTTATCAAGAAGTAGAAGAATCTGAGCTAGGGGTCTATTGTATACATGAAGAAAATCAGCCTATTCCTAGCATCACCAAGCCAAACCACAAGGATGACAATGAGGTATGGCAGCTGTTTTTGATGGATCAAGGAGTAGACAAGGTGCAGGAGGTGGAGCCATGCTTGTTTCACCTCAAGGAGTAAAGTACTATTCAGCTTTTAGATTTCAGTTTGCATGCTCCAATAACACTGCTGAATATGAAGCCTTGGTGCAAGGGATGCATTGGGCAATCAAGAAGAAAATAAAGAACTTGCAAGTCTTTGGTGATAGTGAATTGATTGTAAATCAGGTCAAGGGACAGCATGCTGCCAAGAATGATCTACTCAAGTGCTACAAGAACAGGGTGTGGGACCTCATGGAAGATTTTGAGGGTTTTGGCATCAAATCCATTCCTAGGAAAGAGAATCAAGCTGCTGACAGGCTTGCAGCAGTAGGGGCAGCCTTTGACATTGTGGAAAGCATTCAAAAGACAAGGTACAGCCAAACATCCACGTGATTGTGAGGCCTTCAGTGCCGGATAACAATGTCAGTTGGCAAGTGTTTGAGAATGACCAGCAAATCATCCATTTCTTGCAAGAAGAAGCTGAGTTCTCAGCTAAGAATCAAGAAAAATTGGAACAGCAGTATGGTGACCAAGTGGTACAGCTGAGAACTAACAAGCTGCCCAAGGGACTTATCACTTTGGAGTCCATTTTTAATCCCAATGATCAGTTTAGAAAGGAGAAAGCAAACATTCAGGTCAAGAGAGAGGATTCAGTATCCATCTTGGTAGAAGAGAACAAACCATTGCAAATTGGAAAGATGACAACTGAACAAGAAAGGTATGAATTCATGCAGCTGTGTCAAGAATTCCCAGATGTGTTTGCTTGGAGCTACGAAGATTTGAAAGGTTTCAATCCCAACTTAGCTCAGCATACCATTGAATTGGATCCAAATACTAAGCCTGTCAGGCAGAAACAAAGACCAGTCAATCCACACATGGAGCCTCTCATGAGGAAAGAATTGGACAAGCTGATTGAGTCAAGAATCATATTCCCAATCAAGCATTCTAGTTGGGTTGCCAACTTGGTTCCAGTCAGAAAGAAGAGTGGAGAGATCAGATTGTGTGTTGATTTCAGAGACTTAAATAGAGCATCTCTCAAGGACCATTACCCACTCCCTTCCATGGAGCAAATCTTGCAAGTTGTGGCTGGCTCCGAGAGGTTTTCACTACTTGATGGCTACTCAGGCTACAATCAGATTATGGTGAAGGAGGAAGACCAGTTCAAGACAGCCTTCACAACCAAATGGGGAACTTTTGCATACAGGAAAATGCCATTTGGGCTGTCCAACACTGGTGCTACCTTCCAAAGGGCAATGGACATGGCATTCAAAGGTTTGATTAACAACGTGGTGCTGATTTACCTTGATGATATCACTGTTTTTTCCAAAAATGCAGCAGACCACCTCTCTCATTTGAGACAAGTTTTCACGAGGTGCAGGAGATTTGGAGTGTCTTTAAATCCTAGAAAGTGTATCTTTCTTGCACATGAAGGAAAGCTCCTTGGCCATATTGTCTCCAAAGAAGGATTAGCAATTGATCCAGAGAGGGTTGAAGCCATAAGAGCACTACCATTGCCAAGCCACAAGAAAGCCCTTCAGAGTTTCTTGGGGAGGATAAACTTTGTTCGGAGGTTTGTCCCAGATTTTGCAGCCCTTGTCAAGCCCATCACCAAAATGTTAAAGAAGAGCATGGCTTTCAAGTGGACAGCAGAAGGCAAGGAGAGTTTTGAAGCAATCAAAGAAGCCATTTCTCAAGCACCAACTCTCATCAACCCAGACTTCTCCAAGGATTTCATCCTCTATGCATTTGGAGGTAATGACACTATTTCTGCCATTTTGGTACAGCAGAACAAGGATAATGATGAGCAGCCAATTGCCTTCTTCAGCCAGAGCCTAGATGACTATGAGGTGAAGTACTCTTTTATTGAGAAGCATGTGCTGGCAGTAATCAGAAGCTTGAAGAAATTCAAGCATTTAGTCTCAACAACAAGGTCCAGTTGCTGGTCTCACATGCTGGGGTTAAGGACTTCCTCCTCAACAAAGATTTGAATGAGAAAAGGGTAGGTTGGATCACCCGTGTCATGGAGTATGACATTGAGATCAAGATCACCAAGCTGGTAAGAGGGAAAGGATTGTGTGAGCAGCTGGTTTTGGGGAAGCAAAAAGAAGTATGCAATGAAGAAGAGGCTGTTTTGACAGTCCAGGACAGCCATGAGCCAAGTGGCAATCAAGAAGAAGACAATGCTGCCCCCACTCCTTGCTGGACCCAAGGTATTATACACTTCCTAAGCACAGGCCTATGCCCCCGGAGATGAACAAGACCCAAAGAAGACACTTCAGATTGCAGGCTGTCCCATATGCCATTGTTGATGGAGTTTTGTTCAAGAAAGATGTGAATGGAGTGCTGCTGAGATGCATTAGCACAAATCAGATTCATAGGGTGTTGGAAGAGTTCCATGGTGGACCAGCTGGTGGTCATTTTGCACCAAGAGTGACAGCTCTAAAAATCATGAAGGCTGGTTATTATTGGCCTAAAATTTTCAGTGATTGCTATGCATGGATTAAGAGGTGTAAGAATTGTGCATTCTTCACAGGAAAAGAGAGACTTGCTGCCCTTCCATTGCATCCAATCTCAGTTGACCAGCCATTCATGCAATGGGGTTTGGACTTCATTGGAGTCATTAATCCCAATTCAAGTCAAGGGCACAAATGGATTTTGATAGCCACGGACTACTTCACCAAATGGACTGAAGCAGTAGCACTCAAAGAAGCAAATGAGTCCAGCATCTTAGACTTTTATGAGGGGATAGCGACCAGATTTGGTATACCTGCTACAATAATCTCAGATAATGCATTGGCATTCATTGGATCCAAGGTGACTGAGTGGGCTGTCAAGAATGGGATCTACCTAAGCACTTCATCAAACTATTACCCTCAAGGTAATGGCCAGGCCGAGTCTACAAACAAGAACTTGTTGAGGATCATTAGGAGGACTCTTGATGAGAATCAGAGGTCTTGGCATACCAAACTGAAATCAGCCTTATGGGCTGATAGGATAACTCCCAAGAGATCCACAGGTAACTCTCCATTCAAACTTGTCTATGGAAGAGAGGCAATCTTGCCCATGTCACTTGAGTTGCCAACATTGGAACTCATGAAGCAATTAGAGTTGCTAGAGTTTGAGCCCATGGAGGTGAGATATGCAGAGTTGATGGAGCTGCAGGAGGTCAGAAATCAGGCATCCCAAGCAATGGAAAAGGATCAAGCTTTGATCAAAAAGACCTTTGATAGGAAGGCCAAGGATAGATCTTTTCAGGTTGGAGATCTAGTGTTGAAATGGGATGTGGATAGAGCAAAACCGGGAAGGCATTCAAAATTTGATGCCATTTGGAGTGGCCCATACATGGTCACGAAGTGCAAGAACAACAATGCTTTCCAATTGGCCTCATTGGATGGTGAAGAACTGCAGATTCCAGTCAATGGAATCTATCTCAAGCATTGCTTCTAGAGGGAAATTTACCACCTTGTAAATATTAGATTAGATTTTCATTCCTCCAAGTGCTTTGCACATTGTTTTGTTGTAGGTTAGTTTTGCTTTCCCTAAGTGCTTTGGCACAGCTTGCTGTCCCTGGAGATGTTTTGCAGTCCTTGCTTCCATCATGTGATATTCCATCTTCCTCCTTGCACATTCTAAGTCAGTTGGGGTTCTAAACAGAATATTTGATGGCTCCATGCCCAATGGACTACTTCAGGCTACTGGTACTTTCATCTAGCAGGCAGATGACCCCTCTGAGTCACCAAAATTGTTATCCAAAATGTGCCCCAGCTCATTTTTGTGGCTAACTCCTTGTGTTCTTGCCTCTCTTGTGCCTCAGTCCACATTTTTTTATTTTAAGGCACTCAAGGCTTTCTAGAAATGGCACCATCAGATAGAGCTCTCTCTCAGCTTTCCAGAAAGGTAAAGTTTGCCTCCTAACTCCTTATATTTTTCAAGTTATGGCTCGGCGGAGTTTTTGTGGAAAATTTTCCCATTTGAGGCCCGCAGCCAATAGGAAGCTGCCACGTGGCAGAGGAGTTCGGGGGTCGGAGGCAAATTGGAAATTTTTCCAAGTTTTGGTCGAAGGTTCAAGTGGAAAATTTTGCCCAGCGGGGCCGCGGACCAATCACAGTGTGACACGTGTCACAAGGGGAGCGCAATAAAAAAATTTGGCTAAGTGTTTTCCATGGGCAAATTTTTGAATTTTGGCCCGCGGCCAATAGGAACTCGACACGTGTCGAGGGAGGCTCACGGCGTCGGGGTGAAATGGAAATTTTTGCTAAGTTTGTTGTAAAAGTTTCAAAGGCCAAAATCAGCCCATAGCCCGCGCCCAATAAGAATGGGCCACGTGTCCATTGGAGCCTGAGCGGTGGAGGAGAGGGTGAACTTTTCACTTAGTGTTTTTGCCGAGTTTTTAATGGGGCGAGTTGGAGGGTTGGCCCGAGCCAACCGGAGGAGGACACGTGTCCTAAGGAGAAGGGGAGTGCGGAGCTCGGGAGGATTTAGAAAATTTAGCAAAAGTTTTGGCCAAAAACTAAAAGGTAAAGGTTCTCCCCACACCTGTCGATGAACCAAATGATGCCACGTGTCCCAAGTGGCGGGGCGCGGGGGAAAATGAATTTTTCCCAAAGTATAAAAAGGTCAAATTTTCAAAGGAAAACCCACGGAGAAGGAAGGAGAGAGAATTGCGTGGCAAATCAGAGCTTGCCACGTGGCATCCGACCAGCGGAGCATGGGGAATTTTTGAAAAAATTTCCAAAGACAAAAAAGAGGTAAAATTTGAAATTTTTTCCCGCCGATCCGTTTTTGGGCGTTTTTGCCCTAAATCTTCAAACGATCATATCTTTTGATCCAGAGCTCAGATTTTCACGTTCTTTATATCATTGGAAAGATGTTAAAATTATCTACATGATTCCATGGTCAATTTCTAATTTTGGTTCAGTTTGGAGAGAGAAAATTCAAAAACGGTTCTGGTACGTGTCCATGGCCAGAAATGACATTTCAACAACCAAATTTAATACAGAATGGGTCACATTCTTCTCCAATATGGTCAAAAATGACAGGGTATGGGTTTGTAAGGTCCTCCATGCTTGTTTTAATGCATTTTCCATCAATGAGGAATGGGCTCCCATGTTTTTATGTTTTCTCTCTCCTGGGCTCGACCCATGCATTGTAAAAGCTAGATTTGGCTCATTTCTTGAGGGTTGAACACTTTTTGGCATTGCAAACTTCTTCTTTCACCTCCAGCAAGTGATAGTTGTAAGAATCAGACCTTTTTCATAGTTTGTAACAGGTTTATACCTCTTTGATGGTGGAATGCAAGAGATTTTATTTGGAATGACAGTGCAAACTCTGTGAATGCTTTCAGTCCTCTGTTTGTATTGTTTTACTTCATTTTAAGACCTCTAATTACATCTATCAGCTTGTGTATGTTTTCCCTTGTTGCATTTCATGAATTTGTGTCTATTTACATGGCAAAAATGTTTCACCACTCCTTTTGGTGCATCACCATCTTTAGTTTAGTTTCATTTTTGCATTTTTATCCTGTCTCCTTGAATCTAGGGTAGAATTAGGATTAGAACCTCTTGTGACCTAGTTGTGCAAAATATAGATAATAAATTTCTAGAATGAACCATGTTTGTTTACACTTATTTTGTCTCATAAAGAAGATAAATGTGGTATTCTATTAGGATAGAATTATGAAATAATGGGATGGCAGGATTTATTGTTTGTTTACAAGCCATTGATAGGATTAATAGAACTTTAAGTTCTTAGGTAGATATTGTTATTATATTCTGCTCTTCTCTTAAAATTTGATCTAGATTTATTAATGTACTTCCTTTTGTTTGTTATCACTTATGCTGATTGTATGGTGTTTTAATTATCTCATTAAAGCAAAGTGTTGCTTTAATGAAACAATTAGTGGAATGCACTTTGTTTTAATGCTTAGTGCTTATCATGCTCAGTTCATTGAATTGACTTGTGCTAGCTATTTTTGCAGATGGACGACGTAAGTGGTAAAAGAAGGCAAAAACTTATATGATGCATTGGCTGATATATGTCTAATTCTTAGTAAAGAATTCTGATTCATTCTTTTGTTGTATTGTAAAAAGAAAGTTGTATACTTTATAGAATGAGGGCTGTTATTATGTAGTATGCCTATAGTGCATAGTCTTGTAAATTTATAAATTGTAATGATGAGTTACGAGTTGCGATTTATTTGCATTTCTTGTGAATTTATCTTGTACTTTTATAAAGAACATGAAGGTTCTATCTTGTTGATAGTCTTTATATTATATCATGCTTATCTTGTTATCTTTGATAAGATGGATAAAGGGAATTAGTTCAATTTCCCTTATAATGTTGCAACTTGTTGAGTTGTATAATATGATGTGTTTTACCTAAACAATTTAACATAATAATGTGATGCATAATGAACATGCATTAAGAAATATGGATATTGTGAATGTTTAACCCTAACACTTAATCATGTAGAGGAAGATTCATTCTCTCTCAAATGAATGTAAACCAAAAAGGTTTGGAGAGATGATTAATAATCATTAGACTTCATTTTGTATGAAGTCTACTTTAGTTGGATTTATGTGGTTGTTAAACCTTCCTGAAAGTTAAAGTACATTTTAATGAAACTTATGATATCACTGTCCTGTTTTGGTTAACTGCTGGTTACACCATGAAAACGAACATTAAAAGAAACCATGAGTTTAACGAAGTTCTTTAATACTCGATTGATACAAGTATACAATAAGAACTTAAGGAGAGTTGGATTAGGGTTTAGCAGGGTTACTAAAACTAGTGTATTAATCCAAATTAACAATGTATTAATAATCTCCTTGGGGTATGTACATCTCGATGAGGTAGTTTCTGTAGGATGTTGGCACACGCCAACTACAGGGATGTACTTTTGAGAAGACTTGGGTCTTCTCAAGAATACAATGTTGTACTTAATGTGGCATCACCCTTCCATATTGATCATCCAAATCTACACACAATAAGAACTTGAACTTAGTTTCTCTCTAGGTCGGGTTAGTGGCATATTTAGGATAGGAAGTAGTTTCCAATGGCTCAGGTACTTTTGGCACACCCGGTTGACTTAAGGTCAACCGAGTATTCCCATTTACCCTAAGTCATTGTGAGCGTCTTCCTATAATAATTTATGTTTCTAACTAGGGCTAGGGTTAAACCAGATAAGTGGACTAACGGTAGTTAGTAAAGACCAATCATGATAATAGAGGAGTGAGGTGAAGGATGTATTCCAAAATGATGAGTATGTCATCTAGGAATAGTGACATACACAATATGTTGTAAAACTTTGGCCAAAGTATTACAAGCTACTGGTTGCGTTGTCCTATGTCACCAAGTTTAAAACAACATGATATTAGATGAATATTGGTAACAAATATTCAAATATGTTCTTTAAACAGATCACTCAGTACCGGTGTAGGGTAGGAAAACCAAGTATATGAAGTATACAATATGTATTCAATACTTAAAGATAACATAAATAGATTGGTAGATTACCGAGTTATGAAATGAATAGATCGATGGATCACCGAGTCATTCTGCATTACATATGGTTATCTATTTGAATTTGATTGGCATGGAATATTTGTTCTAAATAATGCTTTATTTAGAACAGAGAACAATATATATATATATATATATATATATCCCTTGTTTCTAAAGTCTTAAATGGGAATGTTACATCTTGGTATCGTGAGTTGAAGGTTTTAGCTCTTAGACGTATTGTGTCCATAATATGATGAAACTTAATTTTTTTAACAAAAAAATAATTAGAACAAGAGGAAATGTTGCAATAATCCTCTCGCTTGAGGAAGGAGTAAGCAACTATCTAGAAACTTGATGAGATCCTTGCTGCCTGTTGGACATAAGAGATCGTTTGGCTATACTTGAACAACAAGTAATGGGTAATAAGGAGGAATATGATGCTGATAATAACAATCAGCTACCTTCAGGGGACAATGCCAATGTGGGAGTTGATAATACCAATGTTAACATACCTGTTCAACCTAAGAACAAAAAGGCTAGGTTAGCAGCTAAACTCACTAATGATATAAAAAGGATAAGTCCACCTAAGTTTGATGGCACCACATTAGGATATGGAGCTGAGAACTAGCTCAGTGAAATGGAGAAATACTTTGCAATAAGTAATTTCTCAGAAGAAACAAAGGTGATATGGGGAGCATATCAGCTTTCTCATGAAGCATCTTCATGGTGGGACAACCGTAAGGCTGAGTTGAATATTGATGAAGCTAATATCACATGGGATCAATTTAAAGGTTACTTTAGGCAACGATGGCTGCCACAACTTTACTATGATCAGAAAATGACTGAATTCTAGAACTTAGCTCAAGGAAAGCTAATCAGAATCGAGTAATCGAGAACCATTTACAAAACTCCTTAAGTATGTACCTTAGTACCAAACTGATAAGAAGTTCAAGATATGGAAATTCATCATGGGATTGAATCCCGTTATAGGGGAGAGGTGGATGTTCACAGCCCAACCATGATGGAAGGGGTTGTTGAAAAATCCATAAGGTAGGAACAAAAATTAAAGGCAATTTCTGCTCACAAGGAGGAAGTAAGGAAGAAAAATCCCAACTCCTCTTCATCATCTCTTGCACCTAAAAAGGTACCATGGGATAAATTCAGAATGAAAAGTAAGTTTTCATCTGATACTAATAATAAAAAAGCAACAAACAAGTTTGTTGGTAATGCATAGAACAAATTTTCTAAGAACAAAAATAATGGACAGAAGTCCTATAGGGGTCAGAACGATAACTCTAAGGCTAGAAATAAACCCGAGCCTAGGAAGGGACTTGTAGGAGGCTTTTATAACTATGGAAAAGATCATTACATGAATCAATGTACTTTGAAGAAGGATGATTGTAATCAGCAGCACAAGATACATGCTGCAGTAACTGACAAGTAGGCTGAGAAATAGGCCATGCCCATAGAAGTTCCGGGTAAGTTATTTGGCTTACCTATAACTATTATTTTTGATATCAGAGCTACTGAATGTTTTATTTCTAGTAAATTAGCATCAAAACTAAAAAGAAAAGCTAGAAACATGGATAAAACATGGATGCATAAAGTATGGGAACAATGCTTGTTCATACGGTCGATATGTATCTTTTTGGAGCAGCCCTTGATTTACCTAACTTTTCCACTGAGTTTGATCTTTATGTTACACCTTTGGGGTCTTATGATGTAATCATAGGTGTTAATTGGTTAGCATAACATAAGGCTAAAGTGGACTGTTTTGAAAAACACATTAGTTGTTTAGATGACCTGTAGAAAACAACAGAGATTTAGGGTGTGAAACGTGAGATTTCTGTTAGAAAACTATTAGTTATGTAACTTAAAAAGGCCAAAAATAAAGGTTATACCTTATATGCAGTAAAAATTACTGAATCAATAGAAGAGAGAAGCAATATTATGGAACAATATCCATTATTACGAGACTTTAGTGACGTATTTCGGAAGAATTTCAGGGTCTTCCACCTAAAAGGGAGTTTGATTTCATGATTGATGTTAAGCCCGAACCGAACCTATTTATAAAGCACCGTATCGAATGACTACTACAGAGTTAGTAGAGCTTAAGGCTCGATTGCATGAAATTTTGTTTAAAGGTTTGATTAGACAAGTGTTCCACCTTGGGAGCACCTATAATTTTTGTGAAAAAGAAAGATGGAACCCTTAGACTATGCATTAATTATAGAATGTTAAACAAAGCAACAATCAAGAATAGATACCCACTCCCGGGATTGATGATGTATTTGATCGAGATGTGGAGAATCGGTATATTCTAAGATAGATCTTTGATCTGGATATCATCAATTGTGAATTAAGGATGAGGATATTCATAAAACAACTTTTAGAATAAGGTATGGACATTATGAGTTCACGGTTTTACCTTTTGGATTAACTAATGCACCTGCAACATTTATGAATTTAATGAATAATATCTTTCAAGAATACTTGGACAAATTTTGCTCATATTCTTGGATGACATTCTCATATATTCAAAAAGTATTGAGGAACATTATGAGCATTTGAAGATAGTTTTAGGAATATTAAGAAAGAGACGGTTATTTGGTAAGTTGTCTAAATGTTCTTTCTATGATACAGAAGTACACTATTTGGGACATGTAATAAGTAAGAATGGAAATGTTATAGATCCTTCAAAATTGTAGCTATAACAGAGTGGCTGCACCTTAGAATGTACATAAAGTTAGAAGCTTCATGAGACTTACTTACGCTCTATATGAAATTTGTAAAAGATTTTTCTAAGATAGTCAGCACCAATAACTTCCTTACGGAAGAAAGATAAAAATTTTGTTTGGAGTGAGAAATGTGAAATTGCATTCAAAACCTTGAAGGAATAGTTAACATCAACACCTATTCTTACAAAGTACCATATCCTAATGTAGATTTTATGGTGGTAATCGATGCATCGTGTGGTCTAGGAGGTATTTTGTTACCAAATGGACATGTAATAGCTTATGAAAGTAGAAAAATTAAGTTACATGAGTTGAATTATGCTCCACATGATTTAGAGCTCACTGCCATTGTTCATGCACTTCAAGTTTGGAGACATTACATGCTTGGTAAACCTTTTGAATTGAAAACTAATCACCTTGGACTAAAGTAAATCTTCACTCAGCCAAATCTTAATGCAAGACAACGAAGGTGGTTAGAGTTTTTGTCTTAATATGATTTTGACATCAGTTATATAAAGGGTAAAGAAAATAGAGTGGCTGATGCTCTAAGTCGTAGGAAGCACATTTATACTCTTATAACGTTAAGAACTCAGTTTAAAGATGAAGTAAAAAGTGTTATGGAATCTGAATCTTACTTTCAACGCAAGTAAAAGTAGCACTTGCTGCAGATTCAATGATTTGAGGTATAAAGGTTTTCACTTTGATAACAAAGGAATCTTACGATTTGAAAATAGAGTCTATGTACCTTCACTAAATGATTTGAGAAAGAAATTGTTAGCAAAATTTCACAATTCACCTTTTTCTGGACACCCTGGCATTACAAAAATGCTTACTGATATAAAACAACAATATTTTTGGAAAGGGATGAAAAAGGATGTTATAGACTTTGTGACACATTGTCTTGAGTGTCAACGTGTTAAGGTAGAACATATGCACCCAACCGGTTTTTTGTATCCTCATAGCATACCACAGTACAAGTGGCAAGTAATAAGCATGGATTTTGTACAAGGGTTACCTATGTCAAGAAATAAACATGATGTTATTTTAGTAGTTGTGGATAAACTAACAAAGGTAGTGTTATCCAAAATTCCCCCCCGGGTAATTTTGATAACATGCATCAGAATATCCAAATCCCAAGAAAATTGATTGATTCAGAGCAAAAATCAGGCTTGCAGGGTCCCTTCAGGTAATTTTCTAACTCCCCTGGCCGAGGAAAAAAGGAACAAGCTCTGAGAAAGTGCGGAGAAGGTTGCAGAAAGCAAGTAGTTCGGGCCAGGAAAATTTGTGAAAATCGGCTAAGTCCCAGTCCAGCACAAGTTGGATCAAATGGGACAAAAGTACGCGAACCACCCGAACCGCCCGAAATGAGTCCAGGCGGCCCACTAAGCATTTGGGACAAGTGGGACTAAAGTACGCGGCGGGCGCGAAATGCCGGTTTGACCGAGAGAGAGAATCGGCCGAAATAAGCACAAAGGGGCAGTTCGGGACGAATGGAACAAATGGACGCGAAATGCCCGAACCGGCCGAATCGCGAAATCATCACAAGGAGCCCAAAAGCAATTGGGACGCGCGGGACAATAGGGCGCGAACCGGCCGAACCGGCCGAAAAGGGTCAAGTCAGTCCGAAGCAAAGTGGGACAAGCGGGCCAAAAATGCCCGAACCGGCCGAATCGGCCGAAATGAGCACAAAGGGGCCAAAATCAAATGGGACATCCGGGACAAATGGAGGCGAAGTACGCGAAGGAGCCGAGAGCCAATCAGAAGCTGCCACGTGTCCTCACAAGGGAAAAGGTCAAAAAGTCAAAGGGCGAGTTTTCGAGCGCTGATCCGAACCAATGAGAAGTTGCCACGTATCCAAGCGAAAACCCCACACAAAGGGATATGTCGTCGGGTCGTCCAAACCCGACGCACAAAGGAAATCGGGTTTCATAGTCGGAAAACACGACGGAGAAACATGGCGCAAAAACATGTCGGAAGGGTTGAAAACCCGACACCTAAGAAATGTGTCTCGAGGGGGTTGGAAAGCCCGACGCACAAAGAAAATCGGGTTTCATAAAACAACCGGAAACAAGTCGGAAAAGCATGGGGCGAAAACATATGTTGAGCCACCTCCCAAACCCGATGCAAATGGAGAGGAGAATCCCGAACCCGACGGGCTGAAGACCTTTCTCATCCAATCAGAGTCTGCCACGTGTCATCCAGGTGGCAATGCGCGGGAAAATATTTTAAAAATCTGTTTTCGCCTGTTCCGTGCCCTAAATCCTCAAATCGTCATATCTTTTGATCCAGAGCTCGGATTTGCATGTTCCTTATATCAACGGAAAGCTAGTGAAATCCTCTACATGATTCTGGGGCTAATCTCGAGTTTTGGTGTAGTCTAGAGAGAGAAAATCGAGAAACGGCTCTGACGCGTGGTAATGACAGAAGTGACATTTCAGCGACCAGTTTTAATGCAGCAGACAGCCCGCCGTTTTGCCAGGATCCGTCGCTTCTACCATGATGAAATGATTTAAAATACGACCTGGAGGTGGTTGGAGGAGATCTGACTTTCCTCTTTCTTCCTTCTCTCATTCTTCCTATATATTGTAAGGAGTGGCAAAATATAAAAAGAGTTGTTCATTCTTTCCCGCTCTCGCCTCCCTTCTTTTCTTCTCTAGGGTTGAAAATGGAGTTCGAACCTCCTCCTACTCCGTAATGGCATTTTTGCCTTTACTAATGGAATGATGTTCTGGTAAACTTCAAGCAACAAAACGTGTTTTGTGATGCATCCGTCCATCCTTTCTCGTTTTTGCTTGTTTTCTTCTTGCCTCTCTTCATTGCAGTGTATATCGTGTGCATGCTGTTTGAACGCTCACCGCAGATCTCAGAGCCGTGTTCATGGAGTTTTGGGACACTTTCTGTGTGAAATCTATCCTTGGGCCCTCGTGATGCATCCGTCCATCCTTCCCATTGCTCACCTCTCTTTGTCCCATGGCGCTTTGATAGATGTTCAACATTCTCCTTCTCTCGGTGTATCACCGTTTTAGTGTAGGCTTTTGCTGTTTTTCCTTCTCTCTCTCTCTCGTCTCCTCGGCATGGTTAGATTAGGATTAGATTAGCTTGCCTCGCACCGGAATAGCTTGTGGCAGTAGTTTAGGAGCAGAACCAGCCTTCTCTCTCGGAGATTCCTCTCTCGCTTTCATAAGTCCCACGCTGAGAGAGGTTTCCATGTTGTGCAATCACACTGATGCCCAACATCAACCTAGAAGCCCGATGTGCGTCCAGTGCCGTGATTTTGCACTAACAGCTTTTGGCACGCCTTGTGGGACCTTAGAGGTCTTTCACTTCATCTTTTGCAGGTTGATGTGTTCCTGTGAAGATTTCAGCCTTTGGAGGCACTTGCAAACACATCTGGCGACTCCATCTGATCAGCAACCCATTTCTCTGAGCTTGCAGACCCGTTTCCATACATTTTCATCCATCTTTCTTTCCATCCCTTTCATTCTTTTCCATTCCATGAAGTTGTGCAATCATGACTTCATTTCCATCATGGATTTCACATCAACAACAGCAGTATATTCCACCTCCAACACGTTTTACAAATCCTCCAGATCAGCATGCATACTCATATGAACAGCAGTGCCAAAGTCAGTTTGGCTATGGAGCTTTCCAAGAGCAAGGGTGTGCATACAATGAAGACCATCAGATCCAAGATGCTGGTCTGTTGGAGAAAATCCAAAAGATGGAGGAGGGGATGGTGCAGTCCAGGGCTCAGGCACAGATGAGAGCATTTGGAATCGGTTGTGAAGCACCCTGTCCATGGGTGGGACCTTTTCCAAGTCATTACAGCCCTCAGGAGAAGCTTGACTTCATGATTGCAATGCTGCCTTTGCTTGCAAAGTGGATTGAAGAAATAGAAGTGTATGAGAGAAGTATTCAGCAACCTTGTCAACAGGTAAACACACCATCTCATGCCTTTTCTTTTCCTCTTTCCCAATTTGTTTCAGTTCAAGCAAAGTGTCAAGTTTCAAACTCTCCATCTGCTGTCCCAAATGTTGAATCCATTTCTCCACCTCTCGCCTTCCACCACACCTCGATTCTTCTTTCCTTTTCCTTCCAAACAATCATCCCCTCCACAAGAGCTAAAACGAAACACCCCTCCTCCAAAGAAACAAGAGGTTTCACCTCCTCCACCACCACAAAAAATTTGTCAAATCAAAGGAGTTTCAACCTATCCCTCCTTTTGCATTCCCAATTCCATGTGGGAAAGAAGAAATTGTAAAAATCAGTCATCAAGGACAGCAGAGGAAGAGCCAAACCGAAAAGAAATGACAGACACTTGAAGGTTTGGGCTGCCAAATTTGGGATGACAAGGATCCCTCGATGGTCAAGCCTACGAGAGAGCTAGGGTTGAGAACAAATGGTGGTCGACTGATTTTGTTGCAGCAGCAGAAGAAGAAGATCTTGCAGCCCCAACTTGTCCTCTAGAGCAAGCAGATTGAAGAGTTTGACTTGACAAACTTCATGCCGGAGAAGGAGTTCAATCAAGAGCAAGATTGCCTTCAAACATTGGAGGAAGGAGAAGCTGCTCCAAATCCAAAAGAAGAGGAGCACATTCTAGCTATGGAGGAGAAAACTGCAGATCCAAGGGCTTTGAGCACAAAGCAGGCTACAGAAGAACCTTCAGTTCTTCTTTCCACTTCATCTCTCTCAAGTTCTATTACTGAAAAGGAGTTTGATCTCTCAAACTCAATATTGGAGAGTGAAGGAAACCATGGTGGTCAAGTTACAGATCAAGAGGACACCATGGAGGAAGTTGAACACGAGCAACGGACAACAATGAGGCAGCGGTTTACTCCGATTTGGAGGACTGTTTTGATGGAGAAGAGCCGGTTGAGTTTTCACCTTTCTCTCTTTCATCATCCACATTCCAAACACAAGAGTCTCGCTGTCATGAAGGAGAGCTTTCATTTGCAGCAGCCTTTCGCATCTTATAAAGAGCCCTTTGAATCAAAATTGGAAGATTCTAAATCTTCCATGTTCTTCATCGAGGAAGAGAAAGGGCAGTATGGGTCCCACCATTTCTTCCACACCATCCATTCAAGGGGTCTACAAGAAGACTCCATTCTTGGAGTTGAAAATCACAGCAATGGGCATATCAAACGGATCGACCTTGCCCAATCGTATTTGGCTTCATTGGAGCCAAAGGAGAAGCCACAACCAGTCATGCTTGCTTCTGAGCATGAGGATGAGCTACAAAGTACCAAGGATCAGCTGCCATACCTCTCCAATCCAAATGCAGAGCAACTAAAAGAGGTATTGGATTTTTCAGTTGATACCTTGATGATTTGGATAGAAGACCAGCTTCTTGTTGATTTTCCATCCATCCAAACAGCCATGATCAGTGCCAAATCAATTGCATGGCTGCCAATTTTGAAGAAAGGAAGCTATTTCTCACAACCAGTTGCAGGGTTTGTTTAGCTTGCCTTTGCTTCCAGTTAGAGTAGAGTAGCTAGGTTTGCTTTCAGCAGAAGAAGTGCTTGTGCACACTCTGCATGTTCCATTTGGGGCATGTATGATTTTCAGTTTTGTACATAGTTTTGGTGTTGCTGGTTTTGCTCTTGCACAGTTCATTTCAGTGGCATCTTGGTGAAGACACTCCAGGTTCAATGGGTTTCCAAGTGGCTCAGAGGGAGATTTTCAAGGTTCAGATCAGTTTTCAGGCTTGCTTATGACTCCATGCCCAATGGATTGCTTCAGCATCGGGTCTTTTCATCTAAGAGCAGATGATGACCCACGAGTCGCCAAATGTTATCCAAAATTCCCCCCCAGGTAATTTTGATAACATGCATCAGAATATCCAAATCCCAAGAAAATTGATTGATTCAGAGCAAAAATCAGGCTTGCAGGGTCCCTTCAGGTAATTTTCTAACTCCCCTGGCCGAGGAAAAAAGGAACAAGCTCTGAGAAAGTGCGGAGAAGGTTGCAGAAAGCAAGTAGTTCGGGCCAGGAAAATTTGTGAAAATCGCTAAGTCCTACCCAAAGACAAGTTGGGATCAAATGGGACAAAAGTACGCGAACCACCCGAACCGCCCGAAATGAGTCCAGGCAGCCCACTAAGCATTTGGGACAAGTGGGACTAAAGTACGCGGCGGGCGCGAAATGCCGGTTTGACCGAGAGAGAGAATCGGCCGAAATAAGCACAAAGGGGCAGTTCGGGACGAATGGAACAAATGGACGCGAAATGCCCGAACCGGCCGAATCGCGTGAAATCATCACAAGGAGCCCAAAAGCAATTGGGACGCGCGGGACAATAGGGCGCGAACCGGCCGAACCGGCCGAAAAGGGTCAAGTCAGTCCGAAGCAAAGTGGGACAAGCGGGCCAAAAATGCCCGAACCGCGAATCGACAAAATGAGCACAAAGGGGCCAAAATCAAATGGGACATCCGGGACAAATGGAGGCGAAGTACGCGAAGGAGCCGAGAGCCAATCAGAAGCTGCCACGTGTCCTCACAAGGGAAAAGGTCAAAAAGTCAAAGGGCGAGTTTTCGAGCACTGATCCGAACCAATGAGAAGCTGCCACGTATCCAAGCGAAAACCCCACACAAAGGGATATGTCGTCGGGTCGTCCAAACCCGACGCACAAAGGAAATCGGGTTTCATAGTCGAAAACACGATGGAGAAACATGGCGCAAGAACATGTCGGAAGGGTTGAAAAACCCGACACCTAAGAAATGTGTCGGAGGGGTTGGAAAGCCCGACGCACAAAGAAAATCGGGTTTCATAGTCGGGGAAACAAGTCGGAAAAGCATGGGGCGAAAACATATGTTGAGCCACCTCCCAAACCCGATGCAAATGGAGAGGAGAATCCCGAACCCGACGGGCTGAAGACCTTTCTCATCCAATCAGAGTCTGCCACGTGTCATCCAGGTGGCAATGCGCGGGAAAATATTTTAAAAATCTGTTTTCGCCTGTTCCGTGCCCTAAATCCTCAAATCGTCATATCTTTTGATCCAGAGCTCGGATTTGCATGTTCCTTATATCAACGGAAAGCTAGTGAAATCCTCTACATGATTCTGGGGCTAATCTCGAGTTTTGGTGCAGTCTAGAGAGAGAAAATCGAGAAACGGCTCTGACGCGTGGTAATGATGTATGACATTTCAAATTCCACTTTAATGCAATGATGACACCCGCCGTTTTGCCAGGATCCGTCGCTTCTACCATGATGAAATGATTTAAAATACGACCTAGAGGTGGTTGGAGGAGATCTGACTTTCCTCTTTCTTCCTTCTCTCATTCTTCCTATATATTGTAAGGAGTGGCAAAATATAAAAAGAGTTGTTCATTCTTTCTGCTCTGCCCTCCCTTCTTTTCTTCTCTAGGGTTGAAAATGGAGTTCGAACCTCCTCCCTACTCTGTAATGGCGTTTTTTGCCTTTTACTAATGGAATGATGTTCTGTGCAAACTTCTGAAGCAACAAAACGTGTTTTGTGATGCATCTGTCCATCCTTTCTCGTTTTTGCTTGTTTTCTTCTTGCCTCTCTTCATTGCAGGTATCTGTGCATGTTTGAACGTTCACTGCAGATCTGGAGCTGTGTTCATGGAGTTTTGGGACACTTTCTGTGTGAAATCTATCCTTGGGCCTGTGATGCATCAGTCCATCCTTCCCATTGCTCACCTCTCTTCTGTCCCATGGCGCTTTGATAGATGTTCAACATTCTCCTTCTCTCGGTGTATCACCGCTTTAGTGTAGGCTTTTGCATGTTTTTCCCTTCTCTCTCTCTCTCTCTCCTTGGCATGGTTAGATTAGGATTAGATTAGCTTGCCCGCACCGGAATAGCTTGTATGGGTAGTTTAGGAGCAGAACCAGCCTTCTCTCGGAGATTCCTCTCTCGGTTTCACAAGTCCCACGCTTGGAGAGAGGTTTCCATGTTGTGCAATCACACTGGATGCCCGAACATCAACCTAGAAGCTTGATGTGCGTCCGTGGGTAGTGATTTTGCACTAACAAAGGTAGCACATTTTATTGCTAGGAATCAAGGATGATTCTCCTATTTTGGCTAAAAGATTTGTACACAAAATTTTCAGATTACATGGAGTACCTGAATTAATCATTTCAGATAGAGATTCTAGAATGGCATCAAGATTTTGGCAAACGCTTAATGCAGCTTTAGGAACTAAGCTGAATTTCATGTTCTGCGTATCATCCGGAAACGATGGATGGATTGAAGGAGTAAACCAAGTTTTAGAAGATATGTTACGATGTATTGCATGGATCAACATTATAAGTGGGAAGAGTACCTTCCATTAGTTAAATTTCATACAATAATACATATCATGCCTATCTTAAAATGACATCTTTCGAAGCATTATACAAAAGAAAATGTAGAACCCCTATAGTTGGGACAACATGGAGGATAGAGAGGTAATTGGACCTAAATTCTTACTGAAATGGAACAACAAATTAAATTGATTCGTGAATGCTTGAAAGAAGCAACAGAGATAGGAAAAAGAATTATGTTGACTTAAAGAGGGTTGATAGGAAATTTGAACTTGGTGAGAAAGTATTTATTCGGGTTAAACCAAAAAGAGTTCTATAACTTTTGGCAAGGCTGCCAAGTTATCACCTTGTTATGTGGGACATTTTGAGATAGTTGAAGTAATCAACCCTATAGCTTATCATTTAGCATTACCTCCTACTTTGTCATGAATGCATAATGTTTTCCATATTTCTTTTCTTAAGAAATACGTTCGATTTATCACGTGTTAAATTGGAATTCCTTGCGAGTCCAGGACCCGTGAATACTCATGGTTAAACCCATACGAGTGCTTGAAAATCACCTAGTTGTATTTGAGAAATCGTGAGATAAGTCAATGCAAGGTCCAATGGGACCAGTTTAATGAAGAGAGTGCAACTTGGAAAACCTTGAGGATATGAAATCTGATTTTCCATATCTATTTGAACAGATTGATTCTATTGATAAAAAAATTTGATATTTTATCTTTATAATACAATAAGTAAGCTAGTTTGGGAAGATATTTATTTATTTAAAATAAACACCTATGTAATGCTGATTTTTGGAACTTAATAATGCTGATATGTTTTTGACATATGGTAAGAAAAGTGAATAAGTTAATTTTCCTTGATGAAAACTGTTAAAAAAGAGATGAGATAATCATCGAGGACGATGATTCTTTTTAGGAGGGAAGCATGTAACACCCTCGACAACTGATAAATTCCCTTTTGCATTCAAGTGTTGACATGTGATTTTCTAGATAAAGATGTGTTCTTTTGACTATTGAAGATCATGCTTGATAAGGATAAATATTTTCTGTTCTTAAAAATCATTAGACTAAAATTATATGGTTATCAAGAATTCATTTTCACTTTGGAAAGATGAGCTGCAATCTAGCTTTAAGAGTTGCAGACTTATTTCTTCTTTTGACTCATCCTTGGATCAATTTTAGTGATCCAAGGAATGTTTCAAATCCTCTTCATAGACTAAATGATAAATTGACATTCAATAGTTTAAGGGACATAGAAGACTGAACTTTGTATGATACTAATTCTTGGTCTTATGTGAACATGTTTTCGTTCAACTGTATGTTGTGTTCGGGTCTTTGGTGATTGATCTTGGCAGGACATTAAGGACTTAAGAAAATTCAATTCCACGGAGGAGGATTTCAGAGTCCTAAAACCTAAGGATTATCCTAACATTAGCCTAAGCTAGGTAAGAACACCTATGTTCTAGCTACATTTACTTATTTGAATTCTATTCTAACCTAAGCCTCTTATTCTATTTGTTGGGTTGGACATCCTAACCTAAGCATTGTGCTAAATGAATAAGGGAAGGGGTTACTAAAGTAATACTAGGCTATTTTAACTAATACCTAATACTAAAGGGTTATGAATTGAACCTAACCTAAGGTGGGAATTCTAATGGAAAATGTTTTAAGACCTATGTTGGTAATTGCTAAACTAACCTAAGTTCTATTTGAATCCATCCTAAACTATTAAAGGGAACCTAAGGGGTCACATGACACAAGGGTGATGGTTCCAATGAAATTTAAATGAGTTGAAAGGGTTTAAATGATGGAAGTACTACCAGATTTGGTAGGGGATAGTAGACTTGGTGGAGGCATATGTGGAAGCTCCACTAAAAGATGGAATTGTATTTTTGTGTTGAATTGGCATTCGCCATATTTAGGAGGCAGTGGAAAGGAAATATAAGTAGGAATTTTGGATTGAATGGAATTTATGGATTAATGAGCCTCGGTCTTTGCGTGTAAACCATCTTGGAAACTTAGAAGGTGGGTTTGTAGGAGGTTATTTGGTTTTTCATGCATGGTGGATTTTTCTCTGCATGGAGCTAACTGGTTCTTTGAACTAGCAGTTTGACCTTCACTTCAAAGCTATTTTTGGTTTCTTCGACCTATTTTTGATCGAAGGAAAGTATATGAGGTGTAGGAGGAAAAGATGTTTGGTTGTTGATCTTTCATGGAGGAGAAAAGAGTTGGAAGCTCGGTTGGAAGTCTCCTTCGATTTGGTGGAAGCACTATCAGGCATGATAGGCTCTAATTATTAAAATTATTTGCGTTCTTCTAAATGATTCATTAGAAAAACTCTACTCTCATGAGATTCATGTTTTCATGTCTATTTGGTTATTTTTTTGATAGGTTTATGAATCCTTATGGTGTTTAATATGAAACCATGGCTAAAATAGTGTTGTTTTGAAAACTTGTCTTTCTGTGCAAGTTTTATGACCAGCATGCAAGTGAAAATGGTATGCAAAACTTGTTTTGTATCTCTTCTTTTGCACTCTAGATCTTGTTATCAAAGTTGTTGTGCTTTGAACTGATCTTTGTGGTAGTATAGAAATCTGAGCTTAGGGAAACTTGAGTTCTATTTGATTTTTCTTCTGGGTTGCGAATTTGGATGTAGACTTGTGTTGGTACTTTGTGTTTTGATTAAATTTGTGTTGGAGCTTCGTTTTGATCAGAACTAGTGTTTGGAAAACTTATGCATTGTTGAATTGTTTCTTGGAGTTCGTATTTGGGCACTGTACTCGCATTATTTTTCTAGAGAAGTTCTGAACGTTTGTGTGTGAAGCTCGGGTTCATCATTGTACTCCTATTTAACACTTGAGTGTTATGAACTTGTATTTGGGTCGATTCATTTGATTTTGTTATGGTATTTTGTATTGGGTTATTCTTTTATTAAATGACTAAGCTTATAACTCTTTATTTGAGTGACTACTCACCAGGGAACTGGGTGAAAGCTTGTTTGAGTTGTTTAAAATCTCTTCGAGATTTGGAACTATAAATGTCTTGCTTAAAGGAACGTGGAACTTTTGTTTATGACTATAATGACTCCTTTGAAATGGTATTGGCGTAGGAATAGAAGGAAGTGTTCTTTCCCCTCTGTCTTGAGGAATCCCACATTCTGGGTTGACTTGTTTTGTTGAAGCTAAGTCACCTCTGTCATGATTTTGTGGATGTGAGAGTTTTGTTTTGAATTTTGTTCCTATTGCTTGGGAATTAAGATTGAGACATCTTCTGACTTAAACATTTTTGGTTCTTACTCTCTCTCTCTTGATTCTTTAAAACAATTTTGGGGCCATGGTGGATGGTTGAGTTATTACGGTGGACACTGGATCTATACAGGAAAGATACTTTCTCTGTTCTGTTGTTTTGGTGCTTAGTTCTTTGAAACATGAACTATTTATGCTTCATATTAAATGGTGAAGCCTTGTGAGTCTGTAGTCTTGGGTTCAGTAGGTAATTCTGAACTTTATCGTTTACTATTTTGGGATGTTATTCTCGACTGATACAGTGAATAAGACCTTGATTTCTCTTTGAGAAAGAATATATATATATGTATTCTTTTGTGATTAGTATATTATTTTGGGTCTGCAATACGCTTTCATCCTGAATTGGTTTGAAATTGGAACTTCTTTTGTTCATTAGAAGGAAACAATTTATTGTTGGTCTTTTCCTTATTAGAGTTACCTTTTCTCTATCTTGGATAAGCTCATTATTTGAACTTCTCTGTACTCGATTCCATTTTGAGATGGTGATTTCTTGTGACCTGTTGGTCTACCTTGTTTGAATTATTGTTGCAATAATGTAGAAAGTTAGTAGTTAAGAGGGTTCTGCTAATAAGTGAATGCATACATATGGGTTTGACTATTGTTGACTAGCCTTGCCTAGTTTAAATGGATAGGAGTAGGTTTGTCTCTTGTACTCTATATCTTTTGGGATGAACCTGAGTAGAGATTAACTCCTTTATGGAACTACTTGATTGTGAACATTGATTTTAGATCTTTGATTGATAACTTCTAACATGTAGAATTGGAATTAGAATTATAGTTTGACTGTTCTGGTTTTCTATACCTTCTTGTATTGTTAAGAAATTCTGTTTGGGATGTATATCTTAATGTTGAATTTACAAGATTGTTATCCAGAAAGGAACAGGTAATTCATGATTGAATCTAGTCTGTTTTTCAGATGTTATAGGTTTGGACATGGTATGTAATGGTTCTTCTTATTCTTGCTTAGGATATAGAAGAATAATCCTAGAATGAACCATGTTGTTTACACTTCTTTTGTCTCATAAAGAAGATAAATGTGGTATTCTATTAGGATAGAATTATGAAATAATGGGATGGCAAGATTTATTGTTTGTTTACAAGCCATTGATAGGATTAATAGAACTTTAAGTTCTTAGGCGATATTGTTATTATATTCTACTCTTCTCTTAAAATTTGATCTAGATTTATTAATGTACTTCCTTTCTTTTGTTATCACTTATGATGATTATATGGTGTTTTAATTATCTCATTAAAGAAGTGTTGCTTTGATGAAACAATTAGTGGAATGCACTTCATTTTAATGCTTAGTGCTTATCATGCTCAGTTCATTGAACTGATCCATGCTAGCTATTTTTGCAGATGGACGACGTAAGTGGTAAAAGAAGGCAAAAAATTATATGATGCATTGGCTGGTATATGTCTAATTCTTGGTAAAGAATTTTGATTCATTCTTTTGTTGTATTGTAAAAGAAAATTTGTATACTTTATAGAATGAGGGCTGTTATTATGTAGTATGCCTATAGTGCATAGTCTTATAAATTTATAAATTGTAATCATGAGTTATGAGTTGTGATTTATTTGCATTGGTTGTGTAATTTATCTCATACTTTTATAAAGAAGATGGAGGTTCTATCTTGTTGATAGTATTTATATTATAGTCTTGTTAAGATAAAGGGAATTAGTTCAATTTCCCTTATAATGGTGTAACTTGTTGAGTTGTATAATATGATGTGTTTTACCTAAACAATTTAACATAATAATGTGATGCATAATGAACATGCATTAAGAAATATGGATATTGTGAATGTTTAACCCTAACAATTAATCATGTAGAGGAATATTAATTCTCTCTCAAATAAATGTAAACCAAAAAGGTTTGGAGAGATGATTAATAATCATTAGACTTCATTTTGTATGAAGTCTACTTTATTTGGATTTATGCGGTTGTTAAACCTTCCTGAAAGTTAAAGGACATTTTAATGAAACTTATGATATCCCCGCCCTGCTTTTTTCGGTTAACAAATGGTTACACCATGAAATTGAACATTAAAAGCAACCATGAGTTTAAACAAGTTCTTTAATACTCGATTGGTACAAGTATACAATAAGAAGTTAAGGAGAGTTGGATTAGGGTTTAGCAGGGTTACTAAAACTAGTGTACTAATCCAAATTAATAATGTATTAATAATCTCCTTGGGGTATGTACATATCGATGAGGTAATTATTGTAGGATGTTGGCACACACCAACTAACGGATGTACTTTTGAGAAGACTTGGGTCTTCTCGAGAATACAACGTTGTAGTTGACATGTGGCATCACCCTTCCGCATTGATCATCCAGATCTACACATAATAAGAACTTGAACTTAGTTTCTCTCTAGGTCAGGTTAGTGGCATATTTAGGATAGGAAGTAGCTTCTAATGGCTCAGGGTACCTTGGCACACCCGGTTGACTTAAGGTCAACCAAGTATTCCCATTTACCCTAAGTCATCAGTGAGAGTCTTCCTATAATAATTTATGTTTCTAATTAGGGCTAGGGTTAAACCTAGGACAAGTGGACTGATGGTAGTTAGTAAAGACCAATCATGATAATAGAGGAGTGAGGTGAAGGACGTATTCCAAAATGATGAGTATGTCATCTAGGAATAGAGACATACATAGTATGTTGTAAAAATTTGGCCAAAGTATCGCAAACTATCTGGTCATGCGTTGTCCTATGTGACCAAGTTTAAAAAATGTGATATCGATGAATATTGGTAACAAATAATCGATAAGTTCTTTAAACAGATCACTCAAGACTGGGTGTAGGGTAGGAAAACCAAGTATACAAAGTATACAATATGTATTCAATACTTAAAGACAACATAAATAGATCGGTAGATTACCGAATTATGAAATAAAGATATCGGTGGATCACCGAGTCATTTCAGCTTGCATATGGTTATCTATTTGAATTCAATTGGCATGGAATGTTTGTTCTAAATAATGCTTTATTTAGAATAGAGAACATTATATATATTTTTTCCCTTGTTTCTAAATTCTTAAATGGGAATGTTACACATTCTTTTGTCAGTATTGTAAAAAAAAAGTTGTATACTTTACTGCAATGAAGGCTTTTGTTATGTAGTATGCCTAAAGTGCATAGCCTTGTAAATTTTATAAGTTGTAATGATGAATTGCAAGTTGTGATTTATTTGCATTGGTTGTGTAAAATTATCTCTTGCTTTTATAAAGGAAATGCAAATTCTATCTTGTTCATATTTTCATTCATATAATACTATGCTTATCTTGTTATCTTTGATAGGATGGATAAAAGGAATTGGTTCAATTTCTCTTATAATGACGCAACTTGTTGAGTTGTATAATATGATGTGTTTTACCTAAACAATTTAACATAGTAATGTGATGCATAATGAACATGTAGTAGGAAATATGGGTATTGTGAATGATATACCCTAACACTTAATCATGTAGAGGAAGACTCTTTCTCTCTCAATTGAATCTAAACCAAAAATGTTTGGAGATATGATTATTAATCATTAGAATTAATTTTGTATGAAGTCTACTTTAGTTGGACATATGCGGTTGTTAAACCTTCCTGAATGTTAAAGTACATTTAAATGAAACTTATGATATCGCTGTCCTGCTTTTGGTTAATCGGTGGTTAAACCGAGAAAATGAACATTAAAAAGCAATCATAAGTTAAGGAAGTTCTTAATTTACTAAATAAAACAAATTTAGGAAAGAACTTATGGAGTGTTGGATGAGGGTTTAGCAGAGTTGCCATAATCAAGACTTAATCCAAATTAACAACGCATTAATGATCTCCTTTGGGGTATGTACATCTCGATGAGGTAGTTTCTTTTAGGATGTTGGCACACACCAACCGTAGGGCTACACTTTCGAGAAGACTTGGGTCTTCATGAGAATACAACATTGTAGTTGACATGTGGCAACACCCTTCCGCTTTGATCATCTAGATCTACACACAAACTCCTGGACTTGATATTAGTTTCTCTTTAGGTCAAGTTAGTGGCATATTTAGGATAGGAAGTAGCTTCTAACTACTCAGGGTACCTTGGCACATGGTTGACTTAGGTAAACCGAGTATGCCCATTTACCCTAAGTCATTGTGAGCGTCTTCCTATAATAATATATGTTTCTAATTAGGGCTAGGATTAAACTTGGGACAAGTGGACTGACGGTAATCAGTAAAGACCAATCATGATAATAGAGGAGTGAGGTGAAGGACGTATTCCAAAATGACGAGTATGTCATCTAGGAATAGTGACATACACAATATGTTGTAAAACTTTGGCCAAAGTATCGCAAACTACTGGTTGCGTTGTCCTATGTCACGAAGTTTAAAACAACGTGATATCATAGGAATATTGGTAACTAATATTCATATATGTTCTTTAAATAGATCACTTAGTACCCAATGTAGGGTAGAAAAACCAAGTATATGAAGTATACAATATGTATTCAATACTTAAAGATAACATAATTAGATACGTAGATTAAAGTTATGAAATGAATAGATTGGTGGATCATTAAGTCATTTACAATTGCATATGGTTATCTATTTGAAATCGATCAAGGTGGAATGTTTGTTCTAAATAATGATTTATTTAGAACAAAGACTATTATATAATTTTTTTCCCTTGTTTCTAAAGTCTTAAAATGGGATTGTTACAACTGTTTTGCATAGAATATTGATGATAGTCTTGTTAGTGGCCTTAGCTTGATCATTTCATTGAGGGTATTAATATGAAGTGGAGAAAATATGTTTTATTTTAATTTACCAAAACATTTCGACCATATGATTTTTAAAATATGACTCATCATCTCGTGATAATTATAGATTGTACCCTAAATTGAGTGATAATATGTGTAGCTATGAATTAATAGATATCCTTTCCAGTGGTGGAGTGTAAATTTTATTCTTCAACCCATTCAAAGAAATATTTGTGGTAGTAATAATGCATTTGTGTCCATCATCTGATTTAGGATTTATTTTGCTTACAAGGTCAAAACCCCATAAAGAAAAAGGCCACAAATATATAATAGGTTGTAATTCATAGGCTAAAACATGACTGAGATTACCATGTCATTGACATTGATAACATCATTTGTTATATTTAAGAAAATATTTTTTTAATGATAGGCCAAAGTAGCCTTGTCATAGCAATTTTGAGACATGGCCATGCCGCTAAAGTGACCTCCACACATACTATCATGTATTTTTGATAAGGCTAGAGGGATATCATTAACCTCGAGAAATGTAGTGGGTTTACATAAAAGGGTGTATAAATAATGATCCTCCTATAACCATATAGTAAGAAGCTTCAAGATGCAAATTACACACCTCTTGTGGTGATGCATCACGGCAAAGCTTGTTGGTAAAGAGAGTTGTAGATATCAATATACCATTCAAGATTACAACATCAAGCATGTGATGAAACAAACCTATAAGGATTTGATGGTGTGATACTATAGAAGGATGACGTAAATTATGAACAAGAAAGGTAACTTGGTCATCCATGATTTTGAGTGGGATTATAGAGTCAACACCATCCATATCATAATGTGTCTATTATATTTTTGAGGGATGATATTAATACTATAAATATCAAATGTTGTTAGGAGGTTTTTAACAATTGTATTCTATGGAATTAAGTTTTCCTCCTTCGTCTGATAAACATCACTAACCTATTTGAAAATAAGATGAAAATTGAGAATATCCAAAACTATGAATATGGCGTACTTGGACGATGTGAGCATATTATAGGCCAAGTATTAGTCCGTCATATAAAAAAATGTTATTTGTGCAAGAAAAGTCTAAGTGGTAAGCAAAGGGCATGGGAATTCCATGTGACAGATGAGTACAATATTGACTCTTGGCTCTAGTAGTGTAATGAGAACCATCAAAATACATAGTCCATACCTCATAATCAATGTTGTAAGTAGTACATTCATCTCAATAATCATCATAAATAGAAGAATGATTGTCTACAAAGGTAGTGGAAAATGATCAATAATAACTTATCCTTCTATTGATTTTTGTGGATCAAAATTAAGATAAAATTCAAGAACATCACCTATTGGGCTAAAAAACCATATAAATGTGTTTTCCAGAGAAAGTACCGTAATGGGTATAGCTTAGTAATAAAATGGATTTATGGGTTCATCATGTAGTGACGTAGATTGTACATGACAAAAATGACTCCTAAGTAAAGTTTCTTGATGTAACTACAATTGTGTTCATATGATAGCAATGTGTGACCGATGTAGTAGAAAACATGTTCTCGATGGGTATCATCATGCTATGTAAGTAGGGAACCCAATGCATGAAAGGTTACAAAGGTATACAAAATTAATGGTCTCCTTGGGACTGGAGGTGTCAAAATTGGTGGGTTTAGTAGATAAGATTTAATGGAATCAAAATTTTGCTGACACCATTCATCCCACATAGGTTTAGTATCTTTCTTCATCAACTAGGTAAATGGTTGATTTTTATTAAAAAGTTACATGATGAATCGCTGAATAACTTGGACTTTTCCTATAATGAATGTAGCTAGTAAAGGTTATGGGGAGGCATATCTACCATATCAAAATTTCTATGGGTCAATTTTAATACCCCATCGTGATATGATATATCCTAGTAGATTCCCGATAGTGACACCAAGGACACATTTTTTTAGGGTTGATCAGGTTACATGATATTTCCTTAATCATGTGAAGAGTATGCAAAGATCTTGAGCAGGTCGTGTAGTGGTTCAAATTTGAGAGTATGTTTTCAACATAGTACTCAATGATTTTGTAAATGTAATCATGAAAGATATGAGTCATGGAACGCTGATAGGTGGCTCCAACGCTCTCGAGGCCAAAAGACATAATGGTATGGTAAAAATTTCCCCAAGGGGTAGTAAAAATTTCTTTTATTGATAGGAAGAGTTGATTTTAATTTGATTATATACTATAAAGCCATCCATGAATGAAAGCATGTCATGACCAACAATGGAGCCAAAAAATGTTTCAATAAGTGGCAAAGGAAAACTATCTTTAGGACAATAATTTGTTAAGGTCGAGAAATTTTGTGTAATAACAAATTTGGCCATTAAGTTTTATTACCAAAATGAAAATAAAAACCCATTGTGGATAGTCAACAGCTCGGATAAATCTAGAATCTAGCATTTGTTGCTTTTTATCTTTGACCAATAAGGTTACACGAGGATGCATCTTTCAAATATTTTTTTGTACATGTTTGGGACCCTCATGGAGCACGATGTTGTGCATGAAAACCAAATTCTCAATGTAAAATATGTCATTGTAGTTCCATGAAAAGATATCTGAAAAATTCTTAAGGACATGTAGGATATCAACTGCCTCAATAAGTAAAATTTACACCCAAAAGAACTAAGTAGGGGTCATTAGTGAAACCAATTTTATATGGCATGGTTTCTTCATTAAGTAGTGTAGATTAGTCATAAATGTATGATTGTATTGGAATAATGTCAAGCACATATGTGTCTATATTAATAGGGTTACTTTCACCAAAGTATGTGGTGTTGTGTGGCAAATGGGGAATTTTTTTTTTTATGGAAAATTAGAGGAATATGTTTGTAGTCCCCAATATATTTAAGGAGGCCTCATCCTTAAGAAACTAATACAAAATGGGAAAATTGAGAAAGGAGGTATTGTAAAAAGGTGAGAGTTGAATAATTGAAGTTTGTGTGTAGAAGAAGCATTACATACCTCCCGGAGGAACTTGAAGGAAGAAAATGTGAGTTAAGAGAGATGGATTAAGAAGGACGAGGAACATAGCCAAGTCTATCAAGATATTTAAGAAGGGACAAAGGTTCAAATATGCCTTGACTAATTTTTGCCACGACCATGCCTAGAAAAACCATGTTGATAAAAGATTTTTAACATATAACAAATGTATTGTAATAACCTATATTTTTTTTTTTTTGGGTCCGATAGTGGGGGTATGTGGGTTATCATTCTCAATAGTATTGTCAAAGGTGAAGGGTGGTTGAGTAGCTAGAACATCATATACCACTCCTTGATATTAATACTTATCCCGTACATCTAAAATAGAAGGTACAACATGCATGACATGTAATTAAGGATGACCTAGAGAATATTATAATTGAGATTATTAGGCATGAACTAGAATGGAACATTACGATCACAAGGATCGAGTGTAAATGGAAAAGATATCTCCCCAATACCCGCTAAGGCGTATTATCAAACCCAAAATGGATTGGGTGAAGGGATTTAGGTCGTTAGCAAAAAGTCTAATTTGATGTAGAAAATAAATGTTACATATGTTTATACCAGATCCATTATCAACAAGAGTGCATTTTACCAAAACATTATAGATTTTGACTTGGATATACAATGGAAGAGCATTATCAATGATAATTTGAGAGGGAATATCGGTGGTGTGAAGGTAATATGATCATCATTCTTTGCAATACTAGTCATGATATGAGATGATATATAATCATGAGAATTACTAGGATAGATACATGTATCTTTGAGTGTGGCTATGAGAGTTTTCATGCATACAAGGTGGCCCTCGAGATATGTAAACAAGTGCATATCCATAAATTTTGAAAATATAAAATAAACAGATCTTATACATGTGACTATGCTAAATTAGAGAAGACAAATATATATATATATATATATATATATATATATATATATATATATATATATATATATATATACAACAATGTCGGGATCCTAGGTACCTAGGGTTTATCCAATGTTAGGTTCATGAAATTAATTAAACTTTAATGGCTAATATATTAAGGGGTAGTAATTGATTGTAGATTATCCTAATCAATTAGTTTCTAAGGATAACTATAGCAATATAAAGAACAATACTTAAAAAGATAATAATGATAGATAATGAAATAAATAAATATAAACAAGGAGGAGAAAGAGACTTAGTTGATATATTGGATTTCCTGCTGATTTGATGACTAGAAATGGCTAGAAATGATTTGACAGAGACCCACTCCTAAAAATATTATTTGAAAATCTCTTATCCAAAAGAGTATGGAACAACCACACCCTACCCCATCTATGGAACTTTCCATATGATTTAGTCCCTTTGTCCTTTCATATTCTATAACTTTCTATTCATATTTGTTGCTTCTTGTTATGCTCCTATCTGGAATATGGACCCGTGATACTATCTGATGTTCAATAAGTAATTGATTCAAAATTCAAAACCCTAGATGGTGAGAGAGTCATATAAATCAAATTTCAGGTGGGTTATGGGAATCCCTATCCACCTCCGATGTTACCACTAATCAAGAGGGCTCAAACCACATGTTATTCTCTCCTAACATATGATATCTAGAATTATGCACTCAAATCGATAATCGTGATCTTGCAACAATGGGATTTTACTTGATACTTTTCCTAGCTTTAATTAACATTGATAGATTTCCTTTTGTACTTGCATACTTGAGTGGATGACTGCCCTTGAATGAGTATGTGGAAATCAAGGGAATCTTGGAATATCTTTACTTGTGATTTCTCTTAGTGTTTTCTAGGAGGTTTTTAACAATTATATTCTATGGAATTAGTTTTTCCTCTTTTGTCTAATAAACGTCACTAACTTGATTAACAATGAAATGAGAATATCCAAAAATATGAAGATGGTGTACTTGGAGGGTCATGTAGATTATATGCCAAGTATTAGTGCTTCATATTCATTAATTTTATTTTTCCAAGAAAATCCTAAGTGGTAAGCAAAGGGCATGGGATTTCCATGTGAGATGATGAGAACAATATTGGCTATCGATCTAGTAAAACAATGAGAATGATCAAAATACATAGTCCAGACCTTGGATTCAATGTTTTAAGTAGTATATTCATCTAAAAATCATCATAAACAAGAGAAGGATTGTCATCGAGGTCATGGAAAATGATCGATGACAACTTGTCCTTCTATCGATTTTTGTGGAAAAACATTAAGATCAAATTTAGTAACATCACCCATTGGGATAAAAACCATATATAAATGTGCTTTCCAGAGAAAGTATCGCAATAGGTCTAGCTTGTTAATAACATGAATTTATGGGTTTATCTTGTAGTGACATAGGTTGTCCATGAAAAAAATGAATCCTAAGTAAAAATTTTCTGTAGCTATAATTGTGTTCATATGATAGAAACGTGTGAATGATGTAGTAGAAAACATTCTCTCGATGGGCATCATCATGCTATATAAGTAGGGAACCCAATGCATGAAAGGTTACAGAGGTATTCAAAAGTAATGGTCACCTTGGGATTGGAGGTGTCAAAAATGTGGGTTGAGTAGATAAGATTTAATGACATCAAAATTTTGACGACACCATTCATCCCATACAATTTTAGTACATTTATACATCAATAAGGTAAATGGTTTATTTTTATCAACAAGTTACATGATGAATCAATAGATAAAATGGACTTTTCCCTATAATGAATGTAGGTAATGAAGGTTATGTGGAGGTATATCTACAATATCAAAAATTTCTTTTGGTCAATTTTGATACCCCATATTGATACGATATATCCTAGTAGATTCATGATAGTGACCTCAAGGACACATTTTAAGGGTAGAGCCTTACATGATATTGCCTTAATCGTGTGAATAGTGTGTGAAGATCTTGAGCATGTCAAAGTGCAGTGGTTCAAATTTGAGAGTATGTTTTCAACATAGTATTTAATGATTTTTTGAATGTAATCATGAAAGATATGAGTCATGGAACATTGATAGTGGATTTGACATTCTTGAAGAAAAAATTCATAATGGTATAGAAAAAAGTTGCCCCATGGGGTAATAAAAATGTTTTTTCTTGATAGGAAGGGTTGATTTTAATCTAATTATATCTTGTAAAACCTTCCATGAATGAAATCATATCATGGCCAATAATGGAGCCAACAATTGTGTCAATAAGTGACAAAGGAAAATAGTCTTTAGGTCATGATTTGTTAAGGTCACAAAATTCGTGCAACAACAAACTTGGCCATTAAACTTCATTACCAAAATGATACTAAAAACCCATTGTGGATAGTTGATAAATTGGATAAATATAGAATCCAACATTCTTTGTATTTCTTCTTTGACCAATAAGGCTACACAAGGATGCATATTTTGAATATTTTGTTGTACATGTTTGACA
Source organism: Taxus wallichiana var. yunnanensis (assembly GCA_018340775.1). Taxonomy (NCBI): domain Eukaryota; kingdom Viridiplantae; phylum Streptophyta; class Pinopsida; order Cupressales; family Taxaceae; genus Taxus; species Taxus wallichiana. The sequence continues at coordinate 906,258,213 of CM031237.1, read as the reverse complement.
CCCTCATGGAGTAGGATGTTGTGCATGGCCACCAAAGACTCAATGCCAAACATATCATTGTAGTGTCATGCCAAGAGATCTAAAAATTTCTTAAGAACATGTAGGATATCAATTGTCTCAATATTAGTAAAAGTTGTAGCAAAAGTACAGAGCAGAGGTCATCATCAGAGACACAAAATCATGAACTTTAGACATTATTTAGTCCCGCCTCATATTACTATTTAGAGGGGTTTTGAGAGAAGAAATTACTAATCAACCCCATCTCTTAGCCATTTTAATTGATTTTCATTATGATTCCCGACCTCCACCACCCACATGCCCACCATTTTTCGCCATCTTCTCGTCATTTTAGCCTTGATCGGGTGCTCATGATAGTATTGGGGTACTCATGGGTGTCATGGTCCCACCATGGATTCCCGATCCTTTTGAAATTTCCCACCACTTTTTGGGATCTTTCTAGCCATTCGAGGTCTTTATCTTTTTAGTGGTTAGCCATTTCAGGTTTAATTGAACAACTTAAAAATACGCATGCTAAGATCTCTCTGATGACTTATCGCATAATGCACCAGATTTTTACAATACGCTAGAAGCTGCCCTTTGTGCCATTCATATTGAAAGTGATAATTCCACGGTGGCCTTTGCACATCTTATACAGTCTCTTCATAATTTACCACATGCTATATCTTTCACCTATGATGATCTGTCACCTTTTGCTAAAAGCAATCTGTGTGCTCCCTTGCTCAACACTACTGTTGTTATTACTACTTGCATTAAACATGTTCTCATTAATAATGGATTATCCATCAATTTATGTGCTCATTATCTTTTAAATCAATTGGATATCACCGATAATATAATTTCTAATAATTCTACTCTCATTCGCGGTTATGATTCTACCACTCGCACATGCTTAGGGACTATCTCATTACATATTTGGGTTGGGCCTAAGACTATTCTTACTGAGTTCTATGTTATCGATGCCTCCTTTTAGTTCAATCTCTTATTAGGTAGGCCTTGGATTCACATAATGCAAGCCGTTCCATCTAATATTCACTAATGTGTCAAGTTTTTTCATGATGACTATGAACATACTATCACCGCAGATCCAAAGCCATTCAAATACTATCGTATAGACCCTGTTACTATTATGCCCATACCACCTTCACAACGTATTCCATATAGTAGTCTTGACACATATGACATTGGTCAGTCTAGTGCTTCACAATATCCTTCTACCACTGTTAGTGCTCTAGCTATTTCTACTTACACTATGACTATTATTTCACCTACAATATCAGTTCCTCCTAGTGTTCCATTTCAACCTATTTCGGAACCCTCTACTACTCCACCTACGGTGCCACCTACCAACATCCTTGATAATGCTATACAACATGATGATGTTCACACCAATGATTCTGAGGATTCTGATGATGAAGTTGATGCTATCAAACTTACAGATGAATCATTGAGACAACTTGATTTTACTCCTCTGGGTGTAGATGATTCTTATTTCGAAGAAACCTTTGTGGCCGATGGTCTTGGAGAATATAGGTTCAAAACTATACCCTCTACTAATGTTATGGTACTATACTGGGGGTCTAAAAATAGTGTAGATGCTATGCTCTCCTCTCCTCCATGGGTTGTAGCTCTGTTTCCATCTTTTACATGCACACTATTAATCAACAGTCCTTTTGGTAACACATCCCCATCAATTTCACGTGCTTAGAAACTATTTGTACATGAAATTTTAGCTACGTCGACATGACACTCAATGAAATTTTACCACCTCTTCATTCACCACATCTTTATCATGGTTATTTTCATATTCGACAAAGATATGGCTTGCATGTGTCTTTCGCTTGATAGTATTTGTTGCCCCTACCCCTCGTAACTCTCCGCTCACACTGGACAATCCTGCCTCTTGAATATATCATGTGTACAATATATCCTCATCACTCTTTTCTTATCTTTCTTATGCCTTTTGGCAGTATTTATATTCATAATGATTCTTCTCCGCTTACGTTCTAAATATCTCCCGCTGACATGCTCACAATTGTCAACCAACCACCTTTACTAATGAAGAATATACAATGAATGTGTACACACCCCGTCATAATGGATTCTTATATGACCCGCCTCACTCTATATCTTATTAGGTTTCCGACACCATTCCAAAGTGGGTTTCAATCATGACAATGATGATATCCTTGATAGTGGACCATAATTACCTTTTCTATCATATGTTTATGGGGCATAACACCTAATACACCCCCGCTCATCATCACATTTATCATTTTATACATTTTCATACATCAATCTCTTACCATATGCATACTCATTCATACTCTAAGCACCGTCATTACCCAATGACACACTCTTGTGTTTTGGTTCACACACTAAAATTTATGTATTACACATAGCATTTCATCACACATCTCGTGTTATACATCTTACATCATACATCTTACACTTATACTATATCATTTTGGTCATTGTGCATGTTACATATCATACATGTTCTAAACATCATACTACTCATTCATTATACATACTTACATCTAGCGTGCCACATTACTTATCATACATACTATTTTTAGTCTACATACATTAAGTTTTGTACATCATACATCACATATTCTATACATCATATGGTCATCTCTTATCATGCATACTACATTATCTTCTATGTGTTGCACTCACCACCCTATGACACACTTTAGTTCCTCACTCCATACTTGATCAGCCGAGGGTTTAAAAATCAAATGGACCTTACATTCATCATGAATTTCTCATTCGACCTTTATCGTGTGACATTACTAGGTTAGTACCATACGCTTTCAGCTAAATGGTCACCTATTCTATCATTTTGTAGTGTTATACACCTTAGGTTACATCACCACTCCCTCTTTTCATCTCGTAGTGATATACGCTTAGGGATAAATCATAACTCGTCTATTCATATTATAGTGATATATGCTTCGCTAAACCATCACTTATAAGTTCATCTAATCATGATATATGCTTTGATTATAGGGTTCATACATACATTGTCACGAGGTCATACTTCATCACTAGGCCTACATATTCATCACCGTGTGTTAGATACAACACACACTACTCGACCATTTCCTGATGAAGCACTCTCATTTACGGTTAATTCTTGACACCCGAGGGGGAAAACATGAACCTCATTACATACCTTTCCATTCACTTAAGGGCACATGGATCCTATCATTCTATCTTACATTCCATTCATTCCATCCAAAACATATTGCATTGTCTTGGGGTATTTACTTTTATTTACTAGTGTTTTACATGATCACTTTACTACACATGTTAAGATTTATTTCTTATATGTCATTATCTATACCATCCACACATGCATGTTCACATATTTTTTTAGTTGTGATCGTAAATACCAATATTTTACACGCAACATGGATGATATCCTTCTACCCTTCCTACACTGGTCATTGGGGGCATCCACATTTGTCTCTCACATGTGCTATTGTTTCATTTTATACTTAGAACTTTAAATTACTTGGTTATTCATGCTTTGACATATTGTTTATTTCTCTAACATGATAATGGGTGTTTCATGTGCAACACTTGTTTTTTAGGATTACATGTTGCCATGACTACTTTATTTGTCTATACTTGTCTCTCATTGTTTGCTTCTTATATGCGAGCCTTTCCCTATGTTTGGTGTGCACACTTTTTTTTGTTTGTGGCCATGATAGCATTGCGTGTTTTACGACATCATGAGTGATGTCCCATGTTCAAGCCTGATTTGTGTGGCTTACTTTGTCTTCTTGCGTGTCTACTACATTACTTGATAGCTTTTACACTATTTGCATAGCTTACACATTGTCTTGTACATGCATTATTTTTTGTACTAACACTTGTTTTGGCTAGCCATCCTTATTTTTTCACACCTTGGTCTCTACCAAGAACATTCCCTCCCCTACATGGCAAAGTTTCAACGTACATGCAGCTTGGTCATCTTTTGGGGCCACATTCTCTTATCGTGATGTTGCATGCACCCCTAAAGAGGGGGCATAATTTTGGGGTTTACGGTCTACACAACATGTTTACACTAGTTCGATTTAGTGCACTTTCCATTCTTGGCATTGATGCAGTTTACATATAATGAGTGAGTTCATACCATTCTACGAACTCCATATAAAGTGGATTTTACTAGACATGGTGTCCTTAACATTTTGGGAAGTAGTTACAGTTTGTTAGTTACAGTGGGTGTGCCTCTCTACACTACTTCGGTGAGTGGCATCAAATGGACCAAAACTAGGGCATACAAAGATCTCTTCACACACATTCAAGGAAGTAGTTAAAGGTTAGAGGATACAAAACATTTCCTCCCTATAATTCTTTGGCCTATGGCGTGAGATCACCCAAAAACTTGCAGAAAGGATATCCTTCTACACTCTCTTTCTCATGACATGGATCAGGTGCACATGTTCCATTTACACTTTTCATTTGTGTATTTTAAATTTACATGATTTTACATACATCGTGTCTTTTACATATCATTTTTACACATACATACATACATATTTGACTACTTGATCATTTTCTCCTTGCAGGTCATACCGTATGAGAAATAAACAGTAAATGGGGGAAATAAAAACAACAAAAACAATGACATCAACAAAACTTCATAAAAATACTCTTCACATACTAACCATGTAGGTACACTACACTCATTGACATCAGCACACACATTCCATGCTATGTTCACTCTCATCTCATTTTTGTGCATTTTTCATCTTTAGTTTCCACACTCCATCATCTTTTATTACTTCACGCTTTTTCTATTCCTTCAAACACCTTCTTCATTATTCTACATTAGCATTAGGTACACATCTCTATCTACTTTATGTTACCAAGATTTCCACTCACCAACATAAAGTGGGGGAAATGTAAACACAAAATCATGCACTTTAGACATTATTTAGTCCCTGGTCTCATACTACTATTTAGAGGGTTTTTGAGAGAAGAAAGTACTAATTAAACCCCATCTCTTGGCCATTTTTATTTGATTTCCATCATGATTCCCGACCTCCACCACACAAATACCTAGTCATTTTCCACCATCTTCCATCATTTTAGCCTTGACTAGGGAGCTCAGGCTAGTACTCAGTGCCCATGGGCATTGTGGTCCCACTATGGGTGCCTCGATCCTTTTTGAACTTTCCCACCAATTTTTGGGCTCTTTCTATCCATTTTAGGTCTTTATATTTTTAGTGGTCTACCATTTCGGGGTTAATTATGAAATTATATCAACAAAACCATAAATATAAAGTTACGAGACCATAATGAGGGACCGAGCACTAGTAATTACTATCATCCATCTAGAGTTGCATTCATCTATTGCATTGGAGATCACTTGCATCCACATAGCTCCATCACAAGGCACAAGGATAGGAAATCTACATCACACACTTCATAGGGGGAGGGATTCTATTCTGTTCCATGCACACATTCCATTACATTTTCTACATTTAGTTATTGCTCGATACTTCACAAAGTGTGACTTGCACAAGAACACCTAGGGAAAATTATGCACACACTCACCAGAACTACATTTGGGTCCGAAATGTAGTGCAACACTTGATTAGTAAGCCCACTGTTGTGGTAGTTGAGGTCAGTCCGACCCATTCATTTGTATTTTTATTTTTTGGGGTTTGATACATTTTTGGTCTCTTGTAGGTCTTTTCACCATCTTGGAATATCAACGACATCCGGAGCAAGGGAGTGAATATGATGTGACACAACGAGGGTTTTAGAACATCTCTCAACCCTATGAAACTTAATTCCATATATTTTGCAGACCGACTGTGGTGCCCATTTGCGACTAGAGCACTCGTAGGCAACCCAGTCCTTCTCTAGAGATCTAATCCAGAGAATCAACTCGATATCTATCATTTTTGGGGATCCTACATAGTTGTTCATGCTTCCAAATTTTCCTATCACACCTACGACATGATTGTGTGGGCATATTCTATTCAAAGTAGTTCTTTCCTCTTTCGTCTTGAATATTAGGTTTTTATTTCCACTAGTTTAGTTGCTTGTGTCATTTACATGTTTATTTATTAAATTTATTTACCTCATATATAACTCGTGTATAGCTTAGATTAACTACCCCATTATCCACATTTTAGTTAATGAATTAGTGACACCAATTTTATATGGCATGGTTTCTTCATTAAGTAGTGTAGATTTCTCCTAAATGTATGGTTGTGTTGGAATAATGTCATGTACATTTGTGTCTATATTAATAGGGTAACTTTCACCGAAGTATGCGGTGTTGTGTAATGAATAGGAAATATTTTTTTATGGAATGTTGGAGGAAAATGTTCTTAGGCCACAATATATTTGAGGAAGGCCTCATCATTAAGAAACTAATCCAAAATGGGAAAGCTTTGGGAAATGAGGTATCGTAAAAAGGTGAGGGTTGATTTATTGAAATTTGTGTGTAGAAGAAGCATTACATACCTCCTAGAGGCACTTGGCAGGAAGAAAATGTGAGTCTTAGAGAGATGGATTGAGAAGGACGAGGAACATAGCCAAGTGTAGCCTTATCAAGATGTTTAGGAAGGGACACAGGTTCAAATATGTCTTGAATGATTCCACCATGACCATGCCCGTAAAAAAACCGTGTCGTATAAAATATTTATAACCTATACCATATGTATTGTAATCAACCATATATTTTTATGTCTAAAAATGGGGGTATGTGGGTTATCATGCTTAATTGTATTATGAAAGGTGAAGGATTGTTGATTAACTATAACATCATATATTACTCCTTGATATAAATAATTAACTCATACATATAAAGTAGAAGGTACACTATGCATGAAATGAAAAAAGGATGACCTAGGAGAATATTTTAATTGAGATTGTTATTAATGTCCTGGAATGGAACATTAAAATCGTAAGAACCGACTACTATAATTGGAAAAGAGATCTCCCAATACCCATTTAGGCATATTATCAAACCTACAAAATTGATTGGGTAGAGGGACTTAGGTCGTTAGAAAAATTTAAATTTGATTTAGAAAATAATTGTTACATATTTTTAGACCAGATCCATTATCGATAAGAGCACATTTTAACAAAACAAATTATGGATTTTGACTCATATATACAATGGAGGAACATTATCAATGACAAGTTGAGAGGGTATATTGGCTGGTGTGAAGGTAATATGATCATCATTCTTTATAATACCAAGTCATGATATGGGATGATATATAATCGGGAAAAGTATAAGGATAAATACATGTATCTTTGAGTGTGGTCATGTGAGAGTTTTCATGCATACAAGGTGGGCCTCAAGATATGTCTACAAACGAGTATCCATAAATTTTGAAAATAAAAACTAAACAGATCTTATACACGCGATCGTGGTAAATTAAGTAAGAAAAGAATACACACACACACACACACACACACACACACACACACACACATATATATATATATATATATATATATATATATATATATATATATATATTACAAAAATGTGGGGATCCTAGGGTACGTAGGGTTCATCCAATGTTAGGTTCATGAAATGAATTAAACCTAAATGGCTAATATGTTAACGAGTAGTAATTGATGGAAGATTATCCTAATCAATTAGTTTCTAAGGCTAATCGTAGTAATATCAATAATAATAATTTAAAAAGTTAAGAATGATAGATAATGAAATAAAGAAATAGAAATGAGGAGGAGGAAGAGACTTAGCTGATATCCTAGACTTTGAGCTGATTTAATGACCGGAAATGATCCGACAGAGACTCACTACTGAAACTATTATTTGAAAAGATTCTTTTCCCATAGAGAATGGAATGACCTTACCCTACCCCCACTATGGCCCTTTCTATATGATTTGGTCCCTATATGCTTTCAGATTCTATAAATTTATATTCTATTTGTTGCTTCTTTTCTAATCCTATCTAAAATATGGACCTTTGATACTATGCAATGTTCACTGTGTAGCCGATTCAACCTTAAAAACCTTAGATAGAGAGAGAGTCTTGCAAAATAAATGTTAGGTGGGTTGTGAGAACCCCTATGTACCAATGATGTCACCACTAATCTAAATAGGACTCAAAAATCATGATGTTCTATCCTAACATGTGATATCTAGAATTATGTACTCAAATTGATAACCATGATCTTGCAATAATGGGATTGTACTTGATACTTTCCCTAGATTTACTTGACTTTGATAGATTTCCATTTGTACTTCCAGACTTGAGTGGATGACTTCCCTTGAATGAGTATGTGGAACTTAAGGAAGTTTTAGAGTAACTTTACTTGTGATTGTTCTTAGTGTTTTTTAGGAGGTCTTTAATAATTGTATCCTATGGAATTAGTTTTTCCTCCTTTGTATAATAAAGATCACTAACCTAATTGACAATGAGATGAAAATATCCAAAAATATGAATATGGCATACTTGGAGCCTATGAGGTGCTTATAGGCCAAATATTAGTGCTTCATA